>CM073594.1:75735508-76008008 GCA_037074705.1 Zhengitettix transpicula | reverse complement strand
GTAAACCTCATTTCCGTAAACACACACACCAACTAAAAGTGCTTATCGGTAATTAAAAAGGCAAGAATAAAATGCTTACCCCCCCTCAAACACTCCACTCACACACAAACAGACACCCCCATTCATATTAAAATTAATTACTGAAAAGGAAAATATCACATGAATGAAAAAAAGAAAGAATTATAACAAGATGACATGAAACCGGATAAATTCCTAAAACAAAGGGTAAAAATTATAATGAGACGAAAAACGACGCGTGTAATAATTTTTGACTTTATCTCGCCATGTACATAAAATGTTTCTTTATCGATCGGATTACAGCGTCAAAACAAGCAACGGATAACGCGAGAGAGAAAAAATATCGTTGATCAATAGTTGATGAGGGCGGATAAGAGGCGCAGGGGGGTTAAATACAACATTGTATAGGGGTCACACAACATTATTCAGGTATTCCCCAGGTGACCTATAATAATAACAACTGCCTGCCTGTAAATAGGGGATTTGAGGGTGAGTAAAGGGGAGGGGGTTTGCTCGAACCACAACAACATACAACCTTCCCTTGTTAATTCAGCCATAATTTCGACGTGCAATGAATGCAACGTGGATGACGTAACCACGCACAAACTACAGAGGGCGAATATGTGAAACACTCTCTCACCTTATTGATTGGTGGTGTATTTCATCCGTTCGGAGACTTCTCCCACCCCTGAGAGAGGACAGGCATGAGTTAAAAATGGGGTAGAAACAACAGTTGAAGAGAAAACATTGATATTTTGTTGATACAAGGTTTGTCCCACCAATTATGGGGATTTAGCGATAACAAAATGTTTTTTCTAGGTCGCTAAAATAATATTTTATCTTATAAATATACTTCTAGAGGGAGGACCGAGCTGAGAAAAATTGGAAACTAATCGAATATTAATTTTCTTATTTTCTTGGAAAACTGTATGTATAATTCTCCTAAGTTTACATTTTGTGGTACCAAAAAATATCACGTTAAGGATCGCTGATAGAAAAATATCTGCTTTAGAAGAAAATAAAACAAAAACGAAATTCTTTGGAATGAGACAAAAATTCCCTTAACTTTTGCGAATCACCGGATATGTAGCCACCGAATTTAATCTTGAGTTATTTCACATCGGATTTCAATGCATCAAAATGTTTTTTAGTATGTGTGATCCAAATCGATGTACCACAAGGTTGCGTTTTGGACCTAGATCTCAACTATTCTATTATCTTTTTTTGGCCATATTTTCCTTTATAACGCTTTTCTCTCCTTGAAGGATCATTAATGGTTTCGAAGATCAACCACCAATAAACGTACGTTTTTTTTTAAAAAAAAGAAAGAATTAATAAATTTAGTTTCTGAACGTGGTATAGTCCTAGCGTGGGACACTCACAGTTAAACGTTGTGTTACATAATTCTATAAATAGTTATTTTTAAGTACCCAATGCCCGACCTACCTGATGCAGGTTTTTCTAGGGTTTTCCCTGCATTACTTTTAGGTGAATGCCAGGTAGGATCCTTAAAATATAGCCCGGGGGCCCTAGTTAACCCTTGGCTACCTTTCTCTACCCTTCCGCATCCCTCCTTTCAAATCCCTTCCTATGCTATTAAAGGGGAGTTTCCACCATGTGGATTACCCTCGTGTAGCCTGCTGCCCAAAAAAAAAACAAAAAAAACTGACTGATTCTAGGCCTTTCATCAGTATTTTAAATAACTCTCTAGATTCTAGCGGTTCATCTCTATAAGCATTTTTGGTTTCCTTCTCTCTATATCTTTTCTTTCAGTTTATCAGATATTCTGGTAGGTTACTAACTTATCTTCAATTGTCTTTGTTTTCTCTAATTTTTTAACTTTCTGTCAGAAATTTCATTGCATTTACGACTGTAAGATTGATTATTTAACTTATCCGAAGATTGATTGTGTTTTCTCTGGATTTCATAAGTATGTTTCCCACAACGTTTCGATTGTTGGAATAGCCATCTTCTTCAGGTGAAGAATCGGTGGCAAACAAACGTTTGGAATCCAGAGAAACTTTATACAGCAGTTACACCAGGAAAACCTGCGTTCCCTATTATCCCAAGATTCTCGCTGGCTCGCTTCAGTCAGCTTTGCATTGCTCCACGTCCATTTTTTTCTGGATTATATTAAGGTTTTCTAGATTGTTAACTTCCTTGTTTAGGTTCTTACTTATTTTTCTTTCATATTCTTAGATATTTATAAGGTTTGCCGTATCCTCATGGTCGATTTATATAAGCTTTGAATTTTTATTCCTCTTGATTATTTGAAGTTTTCTTGGTTAGGCGTGGTTTCTTAATTTTAAACGATTTAATTTATTTAACATAATAATTTACTAATAAAAATAAGCTACATTAAAATTGAATTAATCCAAAAGTGACATTCATTATAAATAACGAAACATGGACTATCTCTCTGTCTCTCTCTCAAGAATTTCGTGAGGTGAACCTCAACATGGCAGTATTGAAACTATTGATCTAAATAAATTTAATTTGCTGATTAAAACTATAAATGCAGGGACCTGGTATTACGATACTTGGATTTAAATAATTCAGACGGTACCGTGCAAACTCGGGAACACCCCCACAATTTTCTCAGGGTTCGCTGGATGATTCTTAGTCTGTCACCTACCGCTTAAGTTCGTTGCTGGCTACTCAGTTTCGCTCTGGCGAAATCTCCAGAACTCCTCCGGCATATATTTTTTGGTTTTCTCTGTCAGTCCGCTGATTCTTCCTCAATTATGCAGGCCTATTATTTTTTGTGTCAGCCTGCTTAAGGTCTTTTATCGCACAGGGGGTCCTTTGTCACCGAAACGGTCCGAGACCACCAACCAAGTCCGCCATCTGGACAAACAACGGCTTCCGTCTCGAATTAGCGCGTTTTAACAAAATATTCATTTCACTTTATTTCATTTTACTCCGATTTTTTTTAGAAGATTTTACAAGGATAATTCCCAGATTATTTCCAGAAATATCGTGTTTGGTTTATGACGGCTTTGGGATTTTTCTAGATTTTTTCTTATGGGTGATTCGTGTGATCTTTGATTCTTTCCTCTGAATTTTTCTTTCGGGAAAGAGCTGCCCCTTTTTTCGAAATGCATGTTTCAAATAAATCAATTAATCAAACGTGTTCGTTAATCGAATGGAATAGAATAAATGGGGAATTAATAACATTTAACAATGATAATAATCTTACTTCTTTTAAAATTCAATTAAGTGGATGTCTATAAATTATATTTAAACATAATTGTTTTTGTTTATTTATTTGGACAATTTAGCTTAAAGATAAATACAGACGTACAATAGAACTAATTGTATATCACTATTTTCTATCCCTAAAATTAATTTTAAAGAAATACATTTAAACTCTTCGTATTCTTTCTGCTACAGGCAACTCATTATATAATATTAACCCTCTATCAAACTTCGAGTTTTTAGTTCTCCTTCGTTTCAAATGCTCAATAAAAAATGTTACCTAACTCTGGTGGTATGATTCTGGACTTATCTATTCTATAAATAATAATTAACACATCATTGTCTTTGTTTAAATTTCTTTTGATAACTGTATCGAATTGTAAATGTGCACCTGAAGAGGCCCAATCCGGAGATGAAACGTTTCTGTCTGTTAAATATTTCGTTTTAAATATTTAAAAGTGAATTTTTCTTGGTTACATAAATGAATTTAGTTTAATTATATTTTTGAACACATTAATGGTGGGATTGGGGTAGTTTATTACGTTTCGACGTCCTCCAGGCGGCCTCATCAGTTAGTTACTTTAGAAACAAACAACGACAATTATTGACAATAGAGAGACCGTGTTTTCTCGTCAAAGAACAACAACGCGATGTTGATGACGGTATCAGTGTAAATTAATTAGAAAATTCGGCGGGAGCAGGCGGGAAATAAAACGCTGCAAACACTTCAACACGATGATGACACTGCGCAGTGTTGCGGCGCGGGGCGGCATTGTTGGACAACAATACACAGCCCCGACCATTAGCGTGATTACAAATGGACGTGAAAAGAGAAAAAAAAAGTTATCTCTGTATGACAGGACGGGGTGCACGATCTGCAATACTTGGTGATTGCACTACAAGGGTAGGTAAATGTTGCAAAAACAAGTTACCGTGATTAGATGGAAAGTGTGGCACCCGTATGCGTGGGTGGGGGGGAGGGGGTTGGGGAAAACACAGGCAAGCACACACGAATAAACAAACACTCATATGTTACGCGACAACGACGAGGTAGATGAGTTAAACAAGCAAACGGACAAAATAAAAGCGCTGGTGGTGGTGGTACGAGGGGAAAATTGGTGAAGACTTGGGAAGGGAACGGTGTTTCAAGCGAGTAGATTAGTGGCGACGCGAACCCGTAGGAAAACAGACACGCTAGCAAACATATTCGGGGCTGGGGAGGGAAAATCCGTATAATTTGTGTGCTCTGAGCGGATGTGGTTCTCATTGATGAAACTTGTATCGAACATTTTCAACAGATTTCGTCCATCTGTATTCCACCTCACACATACAAATAAGAATACAGATAGACAAATAGGTTTATTTAATTGCATTGGGCAAGGCCCGGGGGTGGCAATGTTTAAAATACACACAGTGAAGGCACACACAAACTATGTACATACAACGTCAAATACGGGGAAGTACGTCACATTACCCTTATAAAAGCCGTTACTAATAAAGATTTTCTATGATTAAGGATCTTTAGCCCAGTGTCTACGTCCAAAAAAAAAAACATGAGTAAAAGGTTTTCCAACTTGTATATGTTGTGGCCATTAGTGAAAAACCAAGTTTTCCAATTCGAAAGACACGAGAAGTTCCGGAGGCCTAAAAACCACGAAATTACGCACCTTTTATAAGTTTTTCGCTAATAGCAAGAACAAGAAGAATTCTAATGAAAATAATGTTCAGTAATAAATTTTAGAGAATAGATGTCTACACAGAATGGTGTATTCGACTACGTAATTCGCTAGAAAGAAGTAGTAGAAATCGTTCGTCAAATATACGACATTTTACGTCACTTTTGGAAAGAATGCAGTTAGTCATGTTCCTCGTGCTCAAATCTCGAAAATGGTCGGCAGTAAACTAATTTGTCATGGAATAAATGTTTTAGAGAATTTCATCCTCTTCCGAACGCATCGTCTGTTTTTAAAAATCCATTGAGAATTTCGGAAATTACAGCCATTTTTCTGGCTGTGTACCGCAATCTGAACTGTGGACTTGAGTCCCCATTCCCACTATTAATGTGTTAAAAAATATAATTAAACTCAATTCATTTATGTAACCAAGGAAAATTCACTTTTAAATATTTAAAACGAAATATTTAACAGACAGAAACGTTTCATCTCCGGATTGGGACCTCATCAGGTGCAGATTTACAATTCGATACAGTTATACACTTTATTTGGTATTCTTTCTTCCTTGCAAAAGAATATAGATACTTTGTAACACGCTGGACTCTTTCTTCTTCATAGAACAACAATACTCTTCATATTAGCGGTATACAGACCACCAATTGTGTGTATTTTTGGCCATTCTCAAAGGATTTTAAAAACCACGTCATGCGTTGAAAATATAATCAAAATCGCTAAAACATTTATTCTATGACAAATTAGTTTACTGCCGACCATTTTGCAGATATCAGCACGAGAAATATGACAAACTGAAATTCTCTTCGCAAAATGACGTGAAATGTAAATTAAAACGAACGATTTCTACCACTTCATACTGATGCAGTGTGTTGTGATCTATAATTTATTACTGATGACGAGGCACCTTGGCCTGTTTTGAGCGGTGTATGTTCCGGGGTCGCATACGGTAAGAGTTCCTATTGGAATAGTAGGCCAGTTGCCTCCTAAACTTGTCAAGGCACGGAGAGGGGAAAGCTGCGACCCCCACAGTTAACCAAATGCCCGACCTACCTGATGCAGGTTTTTCTAGGGTTTTCCCTGCATCACTTTTAGGTGAACTGCCGGGTAGGATCCTTAAACCGTAGCCCGGGGGCCCTAGTTAACCCTTGGCTACCTTCCTCTACCTTTCCGCGTCCTCCTCTTTCAGATTCCTTCCTATACTATTATAGGGGAGTTGCCACCATGTGGATTACCCTCATGTACTCTGTTTCCCTAAAAAAATCAATAGAATTCTTCATACTTTTTTCATTAGTGAAAAATCTTTAAAAATGTAACAATTACGTTTCCTGAGGCCTTTCGTGGAAACTTGGTTGTTTACTAATGGACAGAATATATACAAGTTGGGGGGGGGGGGGAATACCCGACCTTTTCCGTGGTAAGATACAGCTACAGGAGTAAATGACTTCCTGCTCTTCACTGCACCTCAGTAATATGCCTTAAAGGTGAAAGTACATTTCGAAAACCTTTGCCTTATAAATATTATATTTGATACCTGCACAATAACTCCCAATCGTGGGTCTATAATCTATCCTTTGGACACTCCTGTAACCACCAATCCCACGAATTGTTCCATATACCAATGAAACTGTCCCTACGTAAGTTGTCTGTTTCCTCTTCACAAAAATTCTATTTTTAGATAAGGAAGATAAGGGTTCATTAGCTCTGTCAAAAGTCTAGTCGGTTTGCATCTATTTTCTGGATGGGAATAGAATTCAGAATACACCTACTTGGTACATTGGTTCGCGTTCCTGTCGGGTAGGGATTTTTTCCTATTTGGATTCATAAGCACTATGTCTGTACTTCGTTTGGAAACGTACCACTGTGAACAAAAAGGAAGGTAAATTTATTTATAAAATATATATTCTTTATTTATTCTTTCAAAGCAATTTCATCCCCTTCAAAGTAATCCCCGTCCGATAAAGCGCACTTTTTCCAGTCCTCGAAACAGTCGGAATAGTCTTTTTCCGGTATAGCCTTCAAGACCTTCTTCGTTCCGGTTTTTATCTCCTCAATAGTGTCAAAAAGCGTCCCCGCATTGGCCTTTTGAGTTTGCTGAATAGCCAGAAGTCGCACGGAGCCAAATCAGGCGAATACGGTCGTTGCGGAACGATATGAGTCGAGTTTTTGGCAAAAATGTCGCGAAGAACCAATGCAGTATGACATGGTGCATTTTCGTGATGAAGGAACCAAGAGTTGTTCGCCCATAATTCCGGCCATTTCAGACGAATAGCTTCACGCAAACGACGCATGACGCTAGAATAATATTCTTTATTGACAGTTTGGCCCTGCGGAAGGAATTCATAGTGCACCACACCACGATAATCAAAGAAAACTGTCAACATGACCTTGATTTTCGATCGACTTTGCCGTGGTCTTTTCGGTCTTGCTTCACCTTTTGCACGATATTCGCTGGATTGGTCGGTGCTTTCATGGTCGTATGCGTAAATCCAAGTCTCGTCTCCAGTAATGATGCATTTCAAGTGGTCCTGTTAATCAGACAGCAAAGTTTCACAAACATCAACGCGACACTTTTTTTCCCGAAACATTGAGCGTTTTTGGCACCAATCGAGACTTGAAGCGTTAGAAACACAAAACATTCTTCAAAATGGTTTGGGCTGAGCCAAATGATATTCCACCACTATGAGCGAGTTTTCTAATTGTCCATCGACGAATTTCAAGCACCAAATCTTTGATTTTTTGGACGTGGCCCTCGTCGGTAGACGATGATGGTCGTCCAGAGCGCGGTTCGTCTTCAACGGCCCTCTTTGAACTCGTTGTACCACTTATAAACATTTTTTTGTGTCTTATTTTGATCACCAGAGGCCTACCGCAACATTTTCAACGTGTCCACACAAGAATATTCGTTCCACAAACAAAATTTGATGCAAGTTCTTTGCTCAACAAAATCACCCATTGTAAAAATCGAAAAATTCACTTTTGGTTGTTTGCAAAAACACGTGTAACTCGGAGATAATTAAACCTTTTAACAAACAGACGCTTGGCAAACATTATAGACGGTCCTACTAATCTCGGAAAAAAAATTACGTGCCTTCCTAATACCCGGGAATTTTAAATAACAATTTCACCTTACTTTTTGAACACAATGGTACCTTCTGTTCTTGGAGTAGAAGAATTCCTTCAAGCAGCTCTGTACTGATCTCTTCGAACATTTGAATTTAAGGGAGAAAATAATATTGTCACTGTCCCGGTTACCTTTCTTAGTCCGTCTGCCTTGTTTTTAATTAGAGACAACAATAATATAGATGAAATACAGTAATTAGATAAAATAGCCAAATAACAGAGTGAATGAAGTTCCTTTCGGTTTTAATTACCTGACGCAACAGCTTGCGTATGTTTTTAATCACCTCACGAAAGGCACAAGGGTACTTGTTATGTATTAAACCAAATACAGTTCTCTTCATATATTTATTTCCTTAGATTTATAATTACAGGAGCTGTCCACGTTTGTCATAATAATCTGTTTTTTTTTAAAAAAAAGATCAATTTTACATTCATAATTTTACATACAACATACAATAATTATTTTTTACATTACATCACATACATTTCCATTAGTATTTTTATACCTTTCATCTGCCGTAAAATGTCTTCATTGACTCATAACACGTTTACGTCTATCACTGTAGCCAGTTAGTTAATTTCTCATACTTCAAACTTATCCCTGTCTTTCATTTACGACAATGGACTTAATATTTTCTAGTACATACGTTTTTCGTTACATTATTTTACAATTTTCATTAGTTTTCTAAAAGTTCTTGCAAAGACTACTTATTCTACATTTATTCCCAATAACAAATTTCTCGCCACTAATTTCAAAATACACACGTGTACTATTACTATTTTTCCATTCTTTTAATTTTTTCGATTATACTGGCATAGAACGCCCCCCCCCCCCCATCCCCTATTCCCCGCATCCGTTCTTTTATTCACCAGCTTTTAAATATGTTGCCCTTCCAGCAACCCTCTTTTATATCTTGAGTTTTCAAAATCTAAGAACTCATAGTTAGTCCACTCACATTTATGTCCAGTGTCCTTAAAATGTTGTGATAATGCCGTGCTTGTATTCGATTTCTCTTTCATATTTCCCTTGTGGTAATGGATCTTACTATCCATATCCATACTTCTCGCACCCGTCACATTGCATTTTATATATGCAATTCGTTATTTCAATCTTATCCTTCATTCTTCCTTCTTTACTTTACTCATCGGTTTTCACGAAATCTTCTCTTCCCAGAATACGCTGTCTTTCATTAATTTCCCAAACTATTCTGACAGTCCCTTTATGTAAGTCATTCCGTGATAGTTCATTCTTCCTCTTCTCCTGGTCATCATCCTTCTGACTCTTCAGTGAGTCATCCTCTTTTTCATCGGTTCCTTTTCCTTTATTTTTATTATTAGGGGTGAAGTATTGATATAATCCTGTTCTGCTACCCCTTTTTTAATCTTCTTTTTCATTCCCTGCTTTATTTTCCTTTTTGTTATTCATAATATCGTCATTTTCGTCTGATTGATTTTCAAAATCTCTCCAAATGTAATGTATATATTTTTCCGGATACAAGTTTCCTTTTAAGATTTTAAAGCACTTTTTTTTCAATTCTCTATTTATCTTTACTAACTTGTATTGCTTTCTTTACTAGGTTTCTTACAACATTTTCTTTGTATCAGAACAGATAATTTGATTTATAATGGTATCATTATCATCAGTTTTTACACCATTTTGTTTTTAGTCTTCCTTCCGACCTTTTAATACTTGCATCCAGGAAATTTATTCTCCCACTTTCTTTCGTTTCTTTTGTAAATTCTATTTTATCATGTTGACTATTTAAAAACTTAATACCTTCTCATCTTCTTCCTCATTTTTTGATGACAAATATTTTGTGTTTTACTGTTTCTTAACACCAATATCGTATGAGGTTAATCACAATTGATTTTAAAGCTTCCCAAATTACTTGACGCTTTCTGAATATTTGAATTTTTTTGTACTACCACCAGTTGGTGTTAAATTGAAACAAAAAATATCGATGAAGAGCGACATGAAGGATATTTTGTCGCCGATGACGTCATCTGGTGACGTCACCGTTCGTTTGGCTGAAAGGGAAAAATAATTAATAGAAGCGTTAGTCAATTCAATTCTTGAAAAAAAAACTAGTGATGATAGCTAATTACTTTAGGATTGTTAAATTATTTTGTTTGTTGGTTACAAGGTTTGATTTTACCCACGAGAAATGTTTCGTTTTTCTCTCCTATCTTCTATTCTCATAACGTTTTCCACAGCCGTAATTGGTTTTCGTGACTGGAGGGGAAAAAACTGTGTATATTTATATTCTTCCTATTTTTTTATTTTCGTCCCAGAGCCACCACAACTGGGAATTTGCTGCAGTCTCGTTGCGTTCGTGTTTGTGTGTGACTGCGCGAGCTCCGATCAAAGTTACGAGGCGAACGTGAAACGGTCTGGAAAGCATTTTCGGACCGTGGTGCTGAATAATAACAATAACAATAATGGGAAACAACAATGATAACAGCTAATAATAACAGCGCCACTGTGTGGTCTTATTCTGTCTCTTTTTATCCGCCATTGGGGGGATGATTCGTTCTTCTCGCTCTATTAACTAATGAATCCTATGTCCTGCCTTGCTTCCTGGGTGAAAAAAAAATGGGAATGGAAACTATGTGTAGCAGTTCACAAAGTGACAGAGAGATCAGAGGAAAAAACGTACATCGGGAATAAACGAGGACGAGTATAGAGTATGATTTTAAAACACATTAATATATCATCGTCTTATTACCGGGCTTTTAGTTTCAGAAAGCGACGAGACTTGAAACAGTAAATTCGACTGTAAATAAAAAAAACATCAAAGACAGACTTGATATATATTGTAATAATCAAATCTGGGCTTGAGAAGTTAAAAAAAACACAAAGAATTTTATTGAAAATTGACAATTCAAACAAATTGAAATGAACGGAATATGAAATGACAAGAAACTTAATCTGACTTTACCCTTAATTACCGTTTACAGACATTTATTATTTTGATTTGTACTTACAATTCTCTTTCTGGTACCAGATTTAACGCTTTCAGAGCGTGGGCAGACACTTCACTAAAAAGTCATTATTCACAGATTCTACACTTGAACAAAACACACGGTTCAATATTTTCACAGCTTCAAACAAAAGGATCCCTCGTACGGACCGAAGATGTTTCGCCCGCAGCCACCAGTCAATTATCCAGTATTATCGCCAACGCCAAGATGTTCAGACCTTGGAAACCGGACAGTGTTAATATGACCCCAATTATATACAGATTACAAAATAGTTGCACCGTAGTCACCACTCTATTCAAAAATGTTTCCAGAAACTGCAACGAACACAAATAACACAGTTCAATTCTTTTAAACATCCAATATACGCAGCGTTGTAATTATTTCAAGCCTTAACTTTGCATATAAAATATTTTGAATCACTTTACTGAATTCTTCACTTCCTTGTCCGATTTTTCCTATCGTCCCAATGCTGCCTCTCTCCTCGACGATCACCAATCAACTAACTGCACAAATTCCACAGACTAACAGATAATTAAACAATAACATTGCTTGCCCAACTTAGGCCTTCGTGGATCGGCCCACTGGGCACGACGACCAATCTCATAGCCGACGCCAGACCAACTAACACTTTCGCCAGCGTGTCACCAACTGACTCCTTCGCATCTCCGTCCACATCCCTCGTCAGGCAGCCACCGACTGACTTAACTCCGTACAACGCTTGCAGTTCTCACACTCGTATTTCCCACGCTCGCAGTTCTCACGCTCGTAGTTCCCACCAAATCTCGGCGACAAAGAAGCCCGCCGTCACAGTTATTCTTTGAGATTGGTGCCGCCATACAAATCGTTATTTTAAAATTAACAATCCATGGTCTCTGTAATTTAAAATCAATAAAAGCCCGCCGTCACTCCGTTCTTCGAGATCTGCGCCGCCAAACAAAACATTGTAAACCAAACAATCCATGGTCTTTCCAGTTTAATATCAATAAGAGCCCGCCGTCACTGTCGTTCTTTGAGATCGGCGCCGCCAAACAAATTATTATAAATCAACAAATAATAGCCTCCTTAATTAGTATTATATATATATATATATATATTTGACTAGAAAAATTTATCTCTACCATTGTTCATTAAAATCAGTTGTAGAAAAACGATTTCGGTAATACACGAACGAGAAGATAAATATTAATATATCAAGGTTGTTCGATGCAAATGAGATAAATCAGTACAGTACGTAAATGATCTGATTTACTTCTGTGAACATCATCCCGGTCATTTTCGTCGCTAATACGATCTTATTTTTCGTGTGACATTTTTTTTTTCTACCTTCATATTCTGGACTGATTTTTCTTTCTTATGAAGGTTCACCTCGTCTGCATATTCATAAACGTGATCCATATCACGCGGGCCATGGCACAGAGTTTGACTTCAGACCGTGATCCACGTGGTCTTTATTCAGAGTGATATCAACTGCATCCATTTTGTCATCCTGTTCCACGGATCTATTTATATCCTCACTAGACTGTTTAGTGAGAAATAAACACCAGACCATTATAAAATTGTACTGTATTTTCTTCAAGAATTAAAATTTAATTTTATTGATTTTATTCGCCATGTTCTTCATACGTCGATTTTTAAAAATACAATAAATTAGGTATTTTCTGTAAATTATTTAATATTTAAAAGCTGAATTTTGCCTATTTATCTGTATTCTAAATGTTTGTTTCTTTAAAAAAATTATCTTCGTCATACACGAATGAGGCAATATCTCTGTTTTGAAAATTAAATGCTTTAGAGTAAAATAATTAATTCGTTTTATTATTAAAATGCGACTCACAAAAAAGAAAATAACGGATAAAAAATATAAAAAAAATTCTTATTGAATGGTATTATTTTTTTAATCTTTAATATCAGAAAGACGTTGGCAAACCTGTATGTCTTCCAAAAACAACACAAACACGACAACATGTTTTTAAAAAGACATTTTGCCTCTTCTTCATGGTAAAAAAAAATCTTTCAAGCAAGGCCCTTTATTTAAATTGCAAATTACTTTATTCTTACCTATTAAATGCTGATTTCTCCTTTATTTTTCTCCATATTTCCCTCAATGACGTCACGGATGGATCTCGGGATTTATTCCAAACTATCTGGGTGCCCGACGTTGCCCAGGTAGTCGTAATAAAACTCTGTAACAACCATAACCCCGGGTTTGACTTTAATCTCGGTTATTTTCGCGTTATTTTCTTGTAATGACAATCCACCCCCACCCCTAAGGGTGCTCCCTGATCGTGGCGAAAGGGGTTGGAAGTATACACAAAAATTATCAATCTCATTGACCGCAAAAAAAAATATTTTTTAGACGCAAATATCGGTCATTTAGCGTGTTTTAAATATCCCGCGGCCCTGCGGTTGGTAGACGTGTTTTTGTTCCAACAGTGTTCGTTTAGAGTTCAAAAGAAGCACGTGTACAAAATTTGGTGAAAGTTTCTCCACGGGGTAAATTTGTGTGCGGAACATACACACTAACGAACACTCTGTTTTAGTCATTAGAAGAAGATAATTACCCTCGACGTGCATCTTTCTACTTTATTCATGTGCTGAAATAGAGTATCGTTTAAAATTAAAAATTAGTATTGTGTTCGGAATTTACGACTTGAGAGTCACATCACTTTTTGAAGTTCCGTTGTTCTCACAAGTGACGTCACGATCGCATACAATAATATTTCCTCCTTGAGCTGCAAATAATTTTCTGTTTTTCCCCCGTTGGCCTTTCCTTTCCGCTTCGATACTTTCCTCTCTCTTTCCTGTCACCCCTATTCGTAATCCCTATTGACAGAGGTATTTCTTTTATTTTTTTTTCCTCACCACCGCCGTAAGATGAGACGTAATTTTCCACGAGTTTCTGCTTTCTGCCCCAACACGCACGCACACGCACCCTTCCAATTCCTCCTGAATCAATTTTATTTGTTTCGCAGCGAGCCGAATGTATTCACGAATTCCAGCGATCACTTGTGTCTCGCCATCTCTCTCCATCCAGAGGGAAGACAAAGCGAATCGCTTCCGATTGAAATACTGTGGGGGGGGGGGGAAGAGAATATTCTCTGTGTCGTCCTGCCTTCCACTCGCTTTTTTTTCTATCTCACTCCCCTTTATTTTTTATTTACAAGCTATCGTTTGGAGCCGCTGCTGTCCTTAGTTTCTCTACCTACGGCGAAACACATACGTGACGCGATCGCCTTCTTCGCCATAGCCCTTTGCCTTTGTCGTCGGTTATTTTTAGAAGGGCAGAAGTGGCGGCGGTCGTGTCTCTGTTTTTAGAAGGTTTAATTGAAAGTCTAGACAAGTAATACACAACTCACAGGCACTCGCTCGCTCTTCTCCAAACTCTCTCGTACCCTTTTCCCATCAGTTTTTTTAATCTTCTTTCTTCACTTACCTGGTTTGCTTCTATCACTTCCTCTGGGTCGCTGAAGCTTCTTCTGTTTGAATAGAAAAACTACAAGGTATCCTCAGGATCAGGTTATTTAATTACCTACGTCAAAATAACCTCATACTCAGGATTACCTACGTCAATAACCAGATCCTGAGGGTTACCTACGTCACGAACCAGGTATTCAGTATTACCTACGTCAATAACCTGATCCTCAGGATTACCTACGTTCATTACCTGGTACTAAGGATGACCTACGTCAATAACATGATCCTCAGGATTACGTACGTTCATAACCTGGTACTCAGGATGACCAACGTCAATAACATGAACCTCAGGATTACCTACGTTCATAACCTGGTACTCAGGATGACCTACGTCAATAACATGATCCTCAGGATTACGTACGTTCATAACCTGGTACTCAGGATGACCTACGTCAATAACATGATCCTCAGGATTACGTACGTTCATAAACTTGCACTCAAGATTAGGTTTTTAATGATTAAATAACCTAATCTGATTCAGAGGACAGCTTATTGTGATTTTTTATTTAAAGATTGTATCTACTGTCCTGAATTTCTTTTCACAAGTATCGTAAATTTCTCTCTTAAACATACTATACTTTTTATACGTCACATTCAGACGCTCAAAGTCTCCACATCAGGTCGCTTCTACGGGCTCTGGTCGGACTAAGTAGGTCTCAAGCTCTTTCTAGACTTTGTTTCTTACAACAATTATAATAATCTGACTTCGTTTTTTAAATAAATGTGAAAAACACCAGCCTAATAGTTTTTTTTATCAAAATTACAACATTATAATTTAAAAATCACAACGTTTCATCCCTGATTCGGACATCTTCAGGTGAAATAATTCCGATAATAAAAAATTTAAGGGAACAAAACAATAATTTATAATACAATCATGTATAAATATAATTGATAGAGTATTACTTATAAATTTATTATAAGTAAATTTAGATTAACATAAATCTGTAGACTCAAATTGACACAGCTGTTGAGAGTAGTTGAATTTTATATTACAATGGACATCCAAAGTTATGTAATACAACAAGTAGATTACAATAATAAGGAACCGTGAAGTACATTTAAATTATTGGTGTCATTAATAGCCCCCGAAATATTGGATCTATTGTGGAACATTTCGTTGATGAATCTGAAAAAATTTTGCATTCTTTTTTTTTAAATTATTATTTTAACTTTATTTATTAGGGTCTGCAAGTAAAATTCAATTCACTGCTATGATATAATAAGAGATCATATGGCTATGAGTATTTGGAGAGAGGGTTAAGTTAAATATGTCACACCTCTGGCTTTATTCGGTTCAGGTATTTACAGGTTGACAATTATTTGTGGAAGCCTTGTGGAAGCTTTCTTTTGAGTCTTTTATGGTTGTTTTTTTGTCCTGGATTTAATTTATTTGCACTTTTACACTTCACTATATTTTTGAAAAAGTTACTGCTTAGGCTGTGGATGTAGTTTGTTATAAGTGGAACCTTTAATTCTTGGTGTATTTGACTGTTTCGTATGAACCACGGGCTGTTAATTGCAATATGTAGCACTTTATTCAGCATGGTTTGAAGTTTCTTGAGAGAACTTGTAGGTGCGCTGCTCCAAGCTGGGCAGGCGTGTGTAAGAATGGGTCGGAGAAGCGATTTATAAATTAGGAGCGAGGTGTAATGTATATTACATATATATAGGGTCTGTCTTTGTAGGCTCAGGCACTTCTGAATAAGCATCAGAAACAATGTGTCTTTGTAAGCATTCAAGGTTCTCCGAGTCAGCATAATAAATAAAAAAGACTCCACGTGTCCTGCTGAGTAAGGGGCACGTGTTGATGACGAGGCTCTGTGAAGAAGGTTCGCCTCCTACACAGAGCAGGAGATCTTTGAATGCCATTATTGAACGCTTGTATAAAAAGGCCGGGTTTCTCTGATGGAAGGAAGTCTCTGTATATTACTTCAACGTGGTACCTATGCCACTGTCTTCTATTTTCAAATTATTATCTTTGCTCTAGGCTGTAGACTAAGGTTAATAAAACTTCTTTCTTATTCTAATGGACTAAAGCCTCATGTTATTTCTCTAAGTCCTTTAAGTTGTTATAGAGTGCAACTTAGCGCGCACTCCGGACCCAAGTTTCAATTTCTTCTTAAATATCTCGTGGTAGCGAGTCCAGAATAATTATATTAATACAGAGGATTCAACTCCAAGATGTAATTTTCGGTTGATCAGGGGGTAGAGCAGAGAGAGTCTTGCATTTAGTTTTTTTATTAATGTGGAATCTCCAGTTGAGTTTTGCATCTAGGTGGACCCCTATATACTTTATCGCTGTGTCCTTTGGATTCCATGATATTTCATTATTGTGCAGCCGGAGTGTTGATAGTTGAGTGTAGCGCTTCAGTGTGAACATCTTTGCTTGGCATTTAGTAGTGATAGTTTTTATTTTCCATTATTTATACCAATCACACGCTACATTTACTGCATTTTGAAGGTGTTGAACTGTAGTTTCTATTTTGGCGCTCTGTGCTAGTATCGCTGAGTCGTTCACTGTGGGCACGTCGTGTACGCAGACGTTGAACAAGGTTGGTCCCAATAGGCTCGCTTGGAGGACTCCTGCTTTTGTTGTTTTGATGCGTTGATTCTTACTGTGATCGTCCTGATCGGTCAGGAAAGATTCTATAGTTTTTATTTTGTAATCCGGAATGTTTAATTTAATCATTTTATACAAGGGTCCTTCCAGCCAAACCTTCTCGAAGGCTCTTTCCAGATCTAGAAAGACTGCTGCAGTATATTTCATATCTTCAAATCCTTTTTCAATCGTCTCTGTTAGTCTGATGAGTTGGTGAGTAGTCGAGTGTGACTGAACCCAAGCTGATGAGATGATATAACTTCATGTTCGTGTATGTATTCTTGCAGTCTAGGGAGGATAACCTTCTCTAGCAGCTTGGCTGAAGTGGACAGCAGGCTTAAGGGTCTGTAGCTATCAGGGTCATGCTTGTTCCTGCTAGTTTTGTAGATTGGTAAGACGTTTGCTGTTCTCCATGCCAGAGGAAAGTATCCAAGTCTTATACAACCATTACAAATTGAGGTTAAATAGGCTACAGCTTTCTTTGATAAGTTTCTCAATATTTCGTTGGTTATCAGGTCTGGTCCAGGGGTCTTCACGTCTAAAATCTTTGCATTGTTTTCAATCTAAATCATGACTTTTTTAAAAATATCTGATTGGACGACACTGAATAAATTTGGACGTTAAATTTCAAAATGTTTTTATGCTCATTGATTCTAGTTTTTTAGACATCGTTTCGTTTGCCCGATATAACAAGCATTACAAATTAAACCGTCAATTTAATGGTTTAAAAAATGTTGTTATTGTCAAATATAATGTTTTAAATGTGATAATAAGTTACTTCTATTAGCCTGGTGTTAAACACATTTATGATATTTTGTTTTACTCTGCAAAACGTCGATCTTCATTCCCGCATCCTTATTTAGATGTTCCAATCCTTTTTCCTGAACTAACACAGGTGTAACATCCACCCTAAATTCACCCCTGAGTGTATTGGCGCAACAAAATTTTCTTCCAGGACAGTTACGTATTGCGTTTTCCCGCATGAAACTGCCTCATGAAGAACGGGAAATTCCCCTCTCTGTCTTTGTGTGCATGTGTCATCCTTGGCTGCGGTGTCATCTCCCGTCTCAAAATAGAGTTCCCACTTTTTCGCTTCAGTCAGTCTGGCATCACAGACGTTCATTTCTCCGTTGTCGGTGTATTTTGAATTTAAGCTTGATATTTGATAGGGAATTGCATGAGCAACCCTCTTCTTGGTCTAACGGACGTAACGTCATATCTTACGTTCTCGTTGGCGCAAAACCATCCGGGTGAATCTAAAAAAAAATTGACGTGACTCACAAAGGAAATTAGAAAAATTATTCAGTAAAATTCGATATAGAAAACCTATTATCTACGTTGTTCCTCTTTATTAAATAATGATTGTTAGGTTACATGAAATATTAGAATATTTATTTTTTGGTTTGCAACTGTCTTTTAATGCGGTCAGTTTTGCGGAAGCTTTGCATATATTCAAAACTGTGTATTACCTGAAGATGTTTTAAAATTGTGGGCGAAACGTGGTTTTGAACTGATTTTTTTTTGTTTTAATAAAGATATAAATTTATCTGTGATACTGGTATATTTTAAATCGCTCTTCTATTTGACGTTTTGTAAGTAGTGAGAGAAAACCACTTAACAGACCAGTAACTATATCCACCTTACCGTCGGATATTTTATTTTTTCCCTCAACTAGTCTATGTTGTGTTTATTAGTGAAAAACCAACTTTCCCGATTCTAAACGACAATGGAAAAGATTCTGTGGGCTAAAAACCCCAAATTTTTTCACCCCATTTCACGTTTTTGCCAGTAACAAAAATATGAAGCATTCTATTGGAAATACTGTTCAGTAATAAATTGTAGGGCATTTTTTTTGGGTAATAGGCTACATGAGGGTAATCCACATGGTGGCAACTCTCCTTTAATAACATAGGAAGGGATTTGAAAGGGGGATGTGGAAGGGTAGAGGAAGGTTACCAAGGGTTAACTAGGGCCCCCGCGCTATAGTTTAAGGATCCTACCCGGCATTCGCCTAAAGGTAATGCAGAACAAAGCCTAGAAAGCCTGCATCAGATAGGTCGGGCATTTGGTACTTGTCCCACGTCCTTCCGATAGCGGAAGAAGGGTTTGCTTTGGGAATGCAGTATTCCCTTCTCCGTGCCTCGACCAGTTTAGGAGGCAGCTGGCCGACTGTTCCAATGGGAACAGAGAACAACTCTTACCGTATGTCCAAGGTCTGTGACTCCGCAACATACACCTCTTACGAGAGAACATCCCTTGCAGGTTCTGCCTGCGAGAGAATAGCCCCTGCAGACAGCTTCTTTTTTTAAAATTGTAGTGCATTTTTTTAGGTGTAGTCAGGCTATGTATAGGGTAATCCACATAGTGGCAACTCCCCTCTTATAGCATAGGAAAGGGATTTGAAAGGGGGGATGCGGAAGGGTAGAGGAAGGTAGCCAAAGGTTAACTAGGGCTCCCGGACTATAGTTTAAGGATCCTTTCCGGCATTCGTCTAAGTGTAATGCAGGGAAAACCCTAGAAAAATCTGCTTCAGGTAGGTCGGGCATTAAGTACTTGTCCCACGCCCTTCCGATAGCGGGATAAGTTTGCTGTGGGGACGCAGCATTCACTTCTCCGTACCTCGATTAGTTTAGGAGGCAGCTGGCCGACTGTTCCAATGGGATTAGAGAACAACTCTTACCGTATGCCAAAAGTCTGTGACCCCTGAACATACACCTCTCAAAACAGGCCGAGGTGCCTCGGTTTGTGGGAACCTTAATTCAAAAACGGAGAAGAAAAGGCATCCCCAAAGGTAGCCGCTTTCGATTCTCCTACAAAGTTCTGCCTGCGAGAGTATACTCCTCACAGAAACCTTCTTTTTTAAAGCTGTACGGCACTTTTTAGGTGTAGACATGCTATGTATAGGGTAATCCACATAGTGGCAACTCCCCTCTTATAGCATAGGTAAGGTAGTTGAAAGGGGGGATGCGGAAGGGTAGAGGAAGGTAGCCAAGGGTTAACTAGGGCCCCCGGGCTACGGAATAAGGATCCTACTAGATAATTCCCATGAATGTGATGCAGAAAAAAACATGAAAAACCAGCATCAAGTAGGTCGGACATTGGTACTTATCCGACGCCCTTATGATGGCGAGAGAGGGGTGAGCTGTGGGGTCGCAGCTTTCCCCTCGCCGTGACTTGACCGGTTTAGGAGGCAGCTGGCCGACTTCGGCTGAACGAAGTTGGTAGAAATCTTTCGCCAAATTTCCGTCATTTTAGAAAATAATGGAGTTAGTCATATTTCTAGTCCTGATATCTCCAAACTGATCGGCAGTAAACTAATTTGCCATTGAATAAAGGTGTTATAGAATTAAATTCTCTTTCCAACGCATTATCTGGTTTTAACAATCCGTCGATAATGGCCGAAAATTTATCCATAATATTTTGCCGCTGAGGATGCGTCAGGATGAAACTTGTCTTAGGCAGAGCATGTTAAAGAGTTTAACACGTTGACTGCCACGGAAATTTTCAGAAATCTGGCCTAAAATGAAAATTTGATTTAATCACATTATATTATTAAAAACTCAAATTCAAAAAGCAAAAACAAATTAGATTGAAAGAGCTCCATTATTTATAGTCTACCAGCTACCAAAAAAAAAGAGAGTCCGGCAAAGCAAAAAAAAAATGCGAGAAACGCGTTATTTCTTTCTAGACTGTAAAGAGAAGGCAGGCCTTTGTGTGGAAGATTGTTTTAAGAAGTTCCACAAACAATAAAATATTATTTTATTTCTTGAATTTCAATTAATTTTTATAATTATATTTTTTATTCGTTTTTTAATACATTTTCGGTTTATGCATGCCAGCACTGATTTTTTGTTCTTTTCCCAGAAGATATTAGCACCGAGTTTAATCGTAGCTGCACAAAAACGGCAAGTAAACAAGGACGAGATAACTCGTAGTCGGCGTCCTAGAAAAGAACGCAATCTACGAGTTATCTCGTAGTCGGCAGTCAACGTGTTAATAAGAGTAATGTTTTTTCTAAGTATCATTATTCTTTTGAAATGAAATAAAAATACCAATCAACCCTGGTCTTAATTCAGAGCACTATTGCTATTAGTTCTTCCAAAAGTAACATAGATACGGGAATATTTCTTGTTCTTAGAAGAACAATACTCTTAAACATTTTAATATGCTCTGCCTATGGCAAGTTTCACTCCTTTCCTCAGCGCCATATTATTAGCGTTATATAGTCAGCAAAATGTGGGTATTTGCGGCCATTCTCAATGTATTGTTCAAACCTGATTATACCTTGGAAAGAGAATTAAATTCTACAAAACCTTAATTTAATGCCAAATTAGTTTACTTATGTTCATTTTGGAGATATCAGCAAAAGAAATGTGACAAATTGCACTCGTTCGTAAATTTGGCGAACTATTTCCACCACTTCGACCCAATTTCGCAATCAGATATACCATTTTATGCAGAATTTTATGATCTACAATTTATTACCGAACATTATTTTCAATATAATGATTGATGCTTTTGTTACTAGCGAAAATATGAAGAGACATGCTAGATTTCGTGGTTTTTAGGCCGCAGAAAATTTTCCCTAGGGTTTTCGGATTGTAAAACATGGTTTTTCGCTAATGGCACAACATATACAAGTTGAGAAGAAAAAGAAACTAATTTTTTGGTCGCAGTGGCCTTTTTTTTGGACACAGCCTGGGCTATTAACTGAAAGGACGTTTGGTTCGTAGAATTTCCAAAGACGGCTCAGAGGCTGTAAGGGAAGATAAAAAAGGAGGTAGGAACGAAACGCGTGCTGGAGAGGACGGCTGCTACACTACAAGGGGATGCTTGTGAGTATACTGGAGGCTAGGATTACCACGTTAATAATTAATAGACTGGGGCGCAGCTTGAGAGCGTAGCTAATCAAGGTCGGGCTTTGAGCACACAATTACCCGGGTTCGATAGTCTTCACACAACAAAAACTCACACCACTTGGCTCGCCAACACGGAGGAAAAGACTCGTCGGTCGCTTAAAGGAGAACTGGGCTTTAACGTCCGGAGGTGTACACGTACATATAAAGCGGACGACGACGTCGACGAGTCTGCTCTTCTAGTTTACGAGTCATCCGTTGTTGGCTTGCACCAGGGTCAGTGACGTATTGAATCTGAACGTTTCCGTGACTTGCGCAGTCAACATTGTCAGATGTACACACGAAAACTGATTAAGCACCAAAATTCTTAGTTATAGAACGAGACAACAAAATTATTATTTGTTTTAGGGTAACAGGCTACATAAGGGTAATCCACATGGTGGGCAACTCCCTGTAAATAGCATTGGAAGGGATTTGAAAAGGGGATACGGTAGGGTAGAGGAAGGTAGACAAGGGTTAAATTGGGCCCCCGGGCTATGGTTTAAGGATCCTACCCGGCAAGTCGCCTAAAAGTGATGCAGGGAAACCCTAGAAAAACCTGTATCAGGTAGGTCGGGCATTTGGTACTTGTCCTACGCCCTTCCGATAGCGAGAGAGGAGTTTGCCGTGGGGACGCAGCATTCCCTTCTCCGAGCCTTGACCAGTTTAGGAGGCAGCAAGCCGACTGTTCCAATGGTTAGAGACATTTTCCCCCTTCAACGTTGATCAGTCAACGACCGACCGCGAGAGACATTAAACATATTTTTCCTTTATCAAACACCGATATACGAGAGTTGTTTGATAAGTCTGGTAAATATGAAAAAAAAAGTCTTTATCTTTCAACATAGTCCCATTCCGTGGCTATACACTTGGCCCAGCGAGTTTCCAATTTTTTCAAATCATAACAAAAATAAGTTTTGTGAAACTCATCAAAATACTTCGTCACGACCTCGATCACTTCTTCTATTAATGAAAATTTCTTCCCACCAAGCCACATTTTCATGTTCGGGAACAACAAGAAGTCACTTGGTGCTAGGTCAATAAAGTTGCTCGTACACTTCCGCCATTGAGGCTGCTGCTATGCGCACTGGCTCATTGTCCTGGTGAAACAGCACTTTATTGGTCGTTTCTCAATCAGCACACGTTTTAAACGATTCAACAGATCACCATAATAGATCCCAGTTATGGTTGTGCCCATTTCCAAGAAATCTATGAATATTATACGCTGAAAACCCCAAAATGGTAATGCACTCAACCACAAACCCTTCAAAGTTAGTTCATGAAGCCATATGACCCTGTAATTTGGCCAACCAACCCCTGACATTGTTTCAGGGTTGTTCATAAAAAAACGTTTCAATATTATATATATAACATTACAAATCCCATCCTATATCACATACACTGTTTCTGTGATACATTCAATATTTTGCTGTCAGACGGTAGTTTGAGATCATCGCTGCAAAGTCTTACGCAGTGTTGCCAACCCCTTTCCCGTATCACTTTGAACTCGCTGACTGCAGCGATGAACAACGCGTGCATGACTGCGCCATAACGAGTGACAGATTTTGCGACGTTCCGGTATCTCAGTTTCGTTCGATGAAAACCCACCGTTTCAAATCACAACCGGATATTAAAATACAGTTTGTAATGAAGTGGTTTTAAAATTATTTATAAAAAATATATTTCAATATTGATAATGATAAATACGTAAAGTTTTACGCCTGTGTAGATAAATTTAATGAAAAAACCGGGAATAACGGACCATTGAAGCTGAATCTTATTAATTAATCTACTCAGGTGAATAAATATACTGAAACAAATACAGTTATATTAATGTATGAACAAAGAATTTATAATTATCAATGTAGACTAATTTCTTAAAATTACATATTAAATTTGATCCTAACAGTATTAACTTAAAAGTAGATACTGAATCATTAAGTTCTATTTACAACCCCTATATTGCATAAATCGTAAGCTTATTTGGTTTCAGTATGTTCCACTGCGTACGTCTACTTTCTAAATCTCAATTCTGTACCCCTTAATTGTGATTAGAAATTCTTTGTTCCTACAATACTATCTTCATTTTGTAACTATCTCCGTATTTTGCCTGACGACGGTCTTCATGTGGAACTTAAATGTGTTGCAAATCAATAATTAATTAAATACATTTTCAATTGTATGGTATTGGCTATTTTATCGATAAATAAATAAGAATATATTTGCAAACGTCTATAGTGGAAATGCCTTGGTGGGCTTCAAACATTTTCATAAGTAGAACACGTTAAGCCGGTTTTAGTTTAGAAAAAAAGGAAGAATGATTTCTTTCTTGAGTTGTGATAACAACTATAGTTGAAATTTTAAAGACAATTTTATAGCTTTAAGTATTACAAAATTCAGCCCAAATATGAGAATATTAAGTTATTTTTTCTTTAAGAATATAAAATTTTCATTAAAAAGGACATACTTCGTAATTTTGTAAATATAAAATTATTGGTTCTTGGCCGTGTTTTATTAATGTATACTAACTACGTTCCAGCGTTGCCCGGGTTGTCCATGACCCCCAATCTCGGTTTCTTTTGCGTTATTTTTATGAAACGCGCCTCGGCACCTATCCTTAAAGGGGTTGAACTCATTGACACCGAAAAGTCTCTCAACGGCGAATATATCGGCTGTTTTAACATGTTCAAAAAGTTCCACTCCCGCTACTGTGCATTAAATAAAAAGTTAAATGTCATAATTAAACTCAGCGACATCGATAACCACTGATTTGACTCTAATCTCGGCCGTATCCGCGTTATTTTCATGTAAAGCCCCACCAAAACCCCATCCCTAAGCGTTCTTCCCTCTCATGCCGTTAGGGGTTGAAAATATAGGTTTATAGGTATAAATACTATCAATCTAATTAACCCTGAAAAATATTTATTTAACGAAAATATCGGCTGGTTAACGTGTTTAAACTGCCACGACCGTCCACCCCCGCGCGTTGCCCAGGTTGTCATAAATAAACTAGAAAAAATAGTTTATTGTTACCTTTACAATGCTAATTTCTCCTTTATTTTTCCAGGTTCCGTTTTTCCCTCAATGGCTTCACAGAAAAAGCTTTGAATTTATTCCCAACTATCTGGGTAGCCGGCTATACCCGGGTTGTCGTAATGAATATGAGTGACATCCATATCCCCGGATTTGACTCCAATCTTGGTTGTGTTATTTTTATGTAACTCAACTCCACCCCCACACTTAAGTGTGCGAATACGGGTTGTAATTATACACATAGGACATATAGATAAATATTATTTATCTTATTGACCCAGAAAAATATTTATTCGATGCAAATGTCGGCCGGTAAACATATTAGATAATTTCTACCCCACCTCCCACCCCGTAGCGTTGCCAAGGTTGTCTTAAATAAACTCACCGACATCCATAACCATGATTTGACTGAAATCTCGGTTGCTTTGTCGTTATATTTATATAACGCCCCTACAGGTTTGGAAATTTCAACCCCCAACCAACCCCACTAGGGGGACAACCATAACCCAGAATTCGACTGCAATCTCGATTGCTTTTGCGTTAATTTATTGTAACCCCCTACTCGTAAATGTGCTCCTCCACCATGCCGAAAGGAGTTTAAATCACACACAAACAACATTGGTAGAAATACTATCAATGTCTTTGACCTCTAAAAATGTCTTTCCGAATAAATATTCGCCGATTTCGCCCGTAAAAATATTTTCACCACCGTCAACCCCCGATCCTGAGGGTGATAGTCTAGTCTCACCCCGAAAGTGTTTGTTTCCTGGTCGTGTACTAAATTGGGCGAAATTTTCTCCACGGGTTCATCCATTCATACAATCAGCCTGTGGTGTAGGGGTCAGCATGACTACCTCGCTTCGCAGAGGTTCCGGATTTGAATCCCGGCGAGGGCAGGGATGTTTGTGTGCGTGACAGAAAGTTCTCGTCAAATCAGGTCCTCGACAAAGCAAAATTACTTTCCTAAATTAGTCGCTAATAACCTGAGCTGTTGATGCGACTGTAAAATAAATCAACAAAATAAACTCAGCTTTATTTATTAGAAGAATATTATATTTCCCACTATTTTCAATCTGTCTGTCTGTGAAGACTTATGAAAGACTCATTTAAGTTTATCATACACATTTTTTTCTAAAAGCGGTTTTTTAACATGTTTTCCAGTGACTTCGTGTTGTCGCCATTTAATTTTGACGACAATGCAAAATTTACGTCTGTTTTAATAATTAATAATGCCGAAAATAGCCAAATACAGACCAAAACAAAGTGTTGTTATAAACACCACACTACGTATCTGGAAATCTCGTTCCTTTCTTCAGGTGAACTAAATACACAACAGCCTAGAGCGACACAACTACAGAATTCAGTTAATAAAACTCGTTGTTAATAGTTAGTTTTTATAAAAAAAATACTAATATATATGGGATCCTTGTTAAATTGTAAATGGCTGTGTAAAATTGTTTTTCCTTGTACAGCTGAATATGGAAATTTTCCGAAAGGTTCCTTCAAGTTACTTAAAGAATTTTTAAAATTTGAAGAAGTAGTTTTTATTTCAAATTGATGTTAACGTTTGAGGTAATTTTTTTGAAACATCCTCGTAGTCATTTTGGTTTCGTTTATTCCCTATCCGCTGCATTTGTCTCCATCAAACTCTCTTTGTCTCTCGTTCTGTCTCTCTGTGTAAGGTCCAACGAACGAGAAAGCAGTTTCCCCCTTCCCTGGTGTGGGAACTCACGTGTAATTAAATGTGTCCTTTGGCGGTTTACGTGGTTTCCTCCATTTAACTTTCCCAACTCACGTGTATAATTTTTCTCTCATTTCTTGTTTCCCTCTCTCTGCTTGCCGCAACATCGCCCCTCTCTCTATCTCTCTTGTTTTCCACCCCCACGTCGCCCCATGTGTCCCATTACTAACCGGCTTGTGGTCCCTTGCAGCGGTTGTCGTGGTTCGTTGAGACTAATAACATCATCTTCCGTCACGAGGGAATTTAATTTGGGGATTCGCCTACTAGAGAAAAAGGGGAAAACGGAAGACTGTGAGAGATTAAAAGGGACGTGGTCTGTGGTGAGTTAGGTGAAGAGTGTAAAAAAAAGGAGGGACAGTGATATTTATCAGGCTCTTTAGTTAGTGTAGAGGGTGGGGAAGGGAATTATTCTTTTCTCCCATCCCTCCACAGGAAGTTGGTATGTGGAAAGTATTTAGTCCAGCGTTTTCTTCCGTTCTTTATGGCAGAGAAGTTTCCACGAAAATATGCCACTGCTATTAATCCTCAAATAATTAGTCCTCTCCAACAAACCCGGAGACTTTTTTCACCCTCAAGCTTCCTCATTTTTCGTCTCTTCTCTTCTTACCCAATTTTCCTCTTTTCTCTTCCTACTATCTCCCTTTATTTTCGTGTCTATCTTGAAATTCTCATTTTTTACTTATAACTGTAACTATCTAATTTTATATTTTAAATATATATCATAAAAATAATGTATGTATGTTTGTCTGTTTTTATATTCCGTATACACATTTACACTCGTGGAGAAATTTCGGTCAAATATCGTAAATATCCTTGCAAAAAGGAAAAAAAACCTCTGTGGGGGTAAGACACGTCTACCACCCCCCGGTGAGCAGGGGTGGACGTTTTTTAGTCGTGCTTAAACGGGCGGAATTTTGAACCGAGAAAAAATTATTCGGGGATCGATAAGATTTGTAGTGTTTTGTAGAATTTCAACCCCTTAGTGGTGGGGCGTTACACAAAAATAACGCGAAAACAAACGAGGGTGGAGTGAAATCCGGGGTTATTAATGTCGCTGAATTTAATTATGACATTCAATTTGCCGTTTAACCCCCAGGAGCAGGAAGTGGTAATTTACTAACATCTTAAAACGGCCGATATATTTGCCCAAAAAAACTTTTTCAGGGTCAATGAGATAGCGTTTCTCAAAATATGTTTTTTATATATAATTTCAACCTCTATCAGAATTTGGAGGGAGGAAACCTTAGGCGGCGGGAAAGGAGGTGCGTTATACAAAAATAACGTTAAAACAACCTAAGTTGGAGTCAAATCCGGGGTTATGGATGTCGCTGTGTTAAATTATGACAACCCGGGAAACACCGGGAACCCAGATAGTTAAATAATAAAATAGCAAACTTTTGGACAGGAAATATTTTTGAATTCAAATTTTAATTAAGAGGTTTCGTCTCTGATTGCGACCTCTTCAGGTAAATGAATGTTTAAATTAACAAATAAATAAATTGACAGACAAAGTCTTACAAAGAGATAAATTGTAAAAATACAATTACGCTTGAATATAACTTATATTGTTAATTACCAAAAAACTAATTAGACGATAATTTCTAACGAGTGACGTTGCGGCCTTGATGACTGTTATATTGGCAACAGCTGTTACGAGCATTTTTGAAGTTTTAGGTTACAAAAACAGATAAATCACAATAATAAAGACTCATAAATTTTATTTATTTGTGCCACTTTTAACATTAATGGCCGCCGAAACATTGGATCTAATATGGCAACGTTTAATTTTTTACTTATTTATAAAATAATGATTACAACTTGTGTTATTTCTTCTGTAAGGATGCTATATAATAAATTGATCCAAGGCAGATAAAAGAAAGGAAAGGGTAAATAATTCCAAAACTGTATGAAGAAATCTTAATTCGTAGAACAGTTCCACGGGGGATTTATTTTTCCGCTGGCTGTTCAAGTTTCATATCAATGTATTTTATCTTTCCTTAAAATTCTTACTATAATCCGATTTCATATCGTATTAAATATTAAGAAGATTCTCTAAAAAGGAAGATTTTTATCTTTTCCTCTTGGCTAAGCTGATTCAATTTGATTCCCAGTCTGCATTTTTTTCTCTCCCACGCGTGGGTCCTACACGCCCTGTCATTTCTCTCCGCCTCCTTTTTTCCCTCATTATGGTTAATAAATACGATACCTTGAAACCATTTTGTTCTTAATATAGTTTTTTTTTATATCTTATTGCCTGAAAGAAAATGAAGCAGATTGTGATTTATAAAAGTCTGTTAACGTTGGAATTTCGCTACAGGGTGAAATGTAAGAAAAAATATTGACTAATCCTTTGAAAATAATTCCTCCGTTTTTTTTAAAAAAAAGTGTAATATATGAATAAAAATATTATACCACATCAATATCTTTTACATAATAAATATCAATGTTTCAAGGAATTTTATGTTTTATAGGAACAGTGAATTATTCTCCGAAGACCATTTTGATACACAATTTTTATCCAAACATGTCATAATCCCTCTAATACTTTTTCTCTAACCTGCCTTGAACAGAGGGTTTGATTGATTTATAAAAAATATTTAATTGTTTACTTTATGAAAATAATTTTTTCAATATTGTTCTTGACTATAAAAAAAAGGTAACTGAATAGACAAAAGAAGTAATGATATTTATGCAACACAACGTTTCTGGAAACATTTTCCTTTCTTCAGGTTCTAAGTAAAGTGAAAAACACAAGAGCCTAGAGCGAAACAACAGCACAGTACAGTTGACAAAACTCCAAAGCCTTAGTGCACTTGAAGATAGGAACAAGGTTTCCAAAAACGTTATGTGGTTTTTATATTATTACTTATATTGTCAGTATTTGACTATCTTTCAAACTATTAATTTTCAAACAGACGTAATTTTTTTAATTTTGTGGTTTTTGAAGCCACGGAAACGTAAACCGAGGACTTTAGGGGTGGGAGAAAAAAAAATATCCGACCTTTTGCGCGATAAGATGTTGCATTGCCAATTAATTAGGCCATTAATTGTTTTTAATAAAATTGAATTGTAGCAGTATGAGCTATCAAAGAGAACGATGGTGGCGAGTTCTTTTCCTTTGTCGAAAAGCCGAAATGGAGACCGCGCGCGTAAGGAACGGAGCCTGGGTCGCGAAAGGAATTGAGTCTGGAATCGGCGATGGTATGAGAAGGAGGCTAAAATCTGAGTACAATACATGTAATACAGTTCATTTCTCTTAGAGCATCTAACAGTAACGTCTGCAAATATAAATTGCAAATCGCGAGTTCCTGTATGGAAGCAAGCAAATAGTTGTACGGAGAGATTTTCATAGCAATTTGCAAACGGGGAAGCATAAGGTTGCTTCACGATGATGGAACAGTTTCCGCATTGAGGGACCGACAACCACTAGCAGGCCGGAGGGGGCGGCTCATCCGAGGTTCCAGATAGCTGAGGACGAGAAATTCAAGCGTGTTTATTAAAATTGCAATGAAGTAGAGTCAGTGTAACTAAAAATGGCTTTTTAGTGTGTTAGTTATCAAGATACAAGAGAGAGATCTGGTCCCAGACAGACGATCTGTGAGTAACCAAAACTTTGAAAAATTTGTAAACGATAATTAAAAGGGTAGAGTCAGATTTCGCTCAGAGTTCATTTCGTTCAGCTTTCTTTCCACTTATGTTTTAGGTTTTAGGTTAATTTTTTTTTATATTTTGAATTGTTAACAGTCAGTTTATTCATTGATTTTGTTATTATTATCAAACCCAGTAGTGACCCTGAGATTAAGAGATTTTCAACATATTGGATTGTAAATATTGATGTGTATTTGCTAGAACAACAAAAATTGTAAATAATTAAAGTAAAGTTTTGTAAATTTTGATCAAAGACCGGCGTACAAAGATAGGGCTAAAAATGTGCATTTTTAAGAAATAAAAAACTTTAAATCTTAATAATTTTATTCATCATTTCTTTTAATTAACCCTAATAAGTTGTTCATTACATAAATGGCTACCACAACGTGGTGCTAATTTAAATTAATCGTCATCAATTTGATTATTACATAAATGACGCCTTCAACGTGGGGCAAATTAATCGTCTTCAATTTGATCATTACAATGTATACAGCTACTAGGGTATAAATAAAAGAAATAATGTTTGTAAGTGAGGAAAGGAATTAAAAGCCAATAAAATAATAAATGATTTCAAATCAGAGGTCAGTTCTCGAGAGCTGTGAAACTGAGTAACGGTTTAGGAGAGGAAAAATCTCGAACGGACCGGGAAATGGAACCCAGTAATCTGTGAATTAAGTTCGAGACTCAGGTCTATACGACGGGTAGAGAAACTCTGAAGGTCCATGAAATTATTTCCGGTCCCGTCGAGATTCTTGTAACCCGTTAAAATAAATATATGATAAAAACAGATTAGTGAAAGAAAATTCGCAACGTAACACTAAAAATCTTAAAAAAACAAAATTATACACGTGAGAGGATTTTTTTAATAAATAGATAAATTCTGGTAATTTTTTTATCAGTCATATTTTAAACAGGAAACTAATTAATAATTTTTTAATTTATTTAATTTTGCTTGACTATACCGAAATTTTCCTGCATGTACACTTAAAACTACGAACAACGTTTTCCGTATTTGCAATTATTATGAACGAGAATTTATTTACATTTTAATTGAATCTACAGTGGTTTTTTAACCATTTTTGGATCTACAATTCGATTTTCCCAATTTTGGCGAATTTTTCTCAATTGATTTTCCAGAAATGTAAGTATTTTTAATGGGTGAGAAGAATTTTTTTATCCGCATCATCAAAAATTGTCTGTTGTTGCCAATTATTTACTACACAGTTTTGTTTTTGTTTGAAGTATTTTCCGAAATTTATGTTGATTTTTCCAAATAATTTTCCTTAAATTTCACAGATGAATTTGTGTCTATATTTCTGTAAAGTTTCTACAACTGTAAAACTGAGCGTGTTAAGTGTAACATACTTTAATGACTGTGATAGATTAATTTGTTTATATACTCTAATGATTATACTTTATTACCATATATAAAAAAAACTTTATTACATAAAAATACATTAAAAAATTGATTGGGCGTCAGCAGATATACATATAGTCTGCAAAAAATTAATAATAATTAGCTCCGGCTTGGTTATGAATCCTCCTTCTCTACAAGGTAATGTAGGCGCCTCGGTGGAAATTCATAAACAGAGCTTAGTTCCGTACTGTGTAAAAAAATCTTTAACGTCTGAAGGCACTTTACATTAATGGTGACCCTTACTTTATCTCGTAGCATCAGCCGACTTGCAGCGGATCACTGGTCTTGCAGCAAACCACGATATCCTTTTTCGGCCCCCACGCGATGGACGTCCACACTCCAAAACTTTTCTTCGGTACAGCTCGCCAAATTTTGCTCCCTTTCGCCTCTCTCACTTCTCTTTCAGTCGTCCCTTCAGTCTCCCGGGTGCGGTGTATATACCCTTACTTCGCCCTCCCAAACGATGCAAAAAAAGGGACGCGTACCCTCGGCTTCTTGAGGCCTCTCCGGCGCACGTGCACTCTTAATTAATTCCCTCTCAGGCCCGCGGAAAAAGGGCGTCCACTTACCGATGTTATTCACTACAATACATAAGTTTTTTGTGGCTTCTCGGCGAACAGAAAAGTATATTTTTTTGGCTGTGTAAAGTATTCCTGTGGTAGAAATATAATAATACAGTTTGTATAAAAAAAATGGATGTAATAGCTGAACGGTATCTAATTAATACATTTATAACCACATATTACTACGTTTACACCCTAATTTGGTATAGAAAATGTATATTATTTCTCAACTATCGTTCACCTGATGAAGTTCCAAATTATTGATTAATTTTGAAAATCGTATTTATTAAATTGTCAACTAATATACCCTTTGTGACATATTTATGTTATTATACTCGGATAATTATAAATAATAAATTAAATTATTTGAGTGGTTTTAAATTTTCTGGCTGCATTCCAAACTAATTTGAGGTTAACCGATAGCCTCTATCTAAACTCCATTGAATTGTGAATGAATAAACCAGACAAGTTTGTCAGAAATATATTTTGATAAGATAGAAAAAAAATAGGACATATTACAAATTTTTGCCAGAGAATTTCGATGGTGTATTTATGTTTAAAAATATAAATTATATTCTTTTTTAAAATTTTTTTATTGTTTCTCCTGAAGAGGTTCCAAAACAAAGCTTTATTGTTAATATAGTTTTTTTTATTAAAATATAATTTAGACAAAATTGGTTGATTTATTCATTTATAAAATAATTTTAAATTTTAAGTCCGATGTTAAATTCGTTTTGGAATAATTGTGGCTATTTTTAGTCAATTATTCTTCATAATACGCATATACTTAATCAAACAGCAGCTGTTTAGAAACTAACCTAATTTCTGACGTATTTATGTATATATATCATTCTCGACGAGTTTACCCTCAATTTAATGAGAGGAAGTTGAATCTTAATGCGATGTCAATTAAAGCAGTTAAGATTTTGAGTTGCGTTATTTCGCCCCGCCCATCCCCTGAGATCCGCCGCTAATTGGTTCACTTTAGCGTTGTTAGTTGGCGAAGAAGTTAGTTCTCTTGTTTTCGTATTTACTGACACACGTTTCAGATCGACGTTTCCCTTCTTCTTATTATTATGCCCGGTCTCTCTCGCCGCCATGACGGAGAAGTTTTCTACACCCCACAACTCTCCCCCCCCCACACCAAGGAAACCCTTGAAGCCTCGATCCCACAAGAACTGAAAAGTTAACAACAGCATAATTTTACCTTCGAAAGCTAACAACACGAAAATTCTGGAGAAGTGTTTGTGTATTGGTAGGTTTTTACCACAAATTCTGGAGGAGTCTGTGTCGGCGTGTTTATGACCTTAAATAAGCGGAGAGAGTAGACTTGGTGGATGCTGTTGAGAATGGGTCAGGGACGGTCAAGAGATACAAAGATAAATAAATTAGAAAAGTATTAAGTAGTTATCTGGTTAAAATATGACTGATAAAATACAAAAAATCTATTTATCTATTTGTTTAAAAAAATTCCTCTCAAGTATATAATTATGTTTTTTAAGATTTTTAGCGTTACGTTGAGAATTTTCTTCGTTTTCTTTATTATTTTTTTAGGGTAACAGGCTACATGAGTGTAATCCACATAGTGGAAACTCCCCTTTAATAGCATATGAAGGGACTTGAAAGGGGAAATGCGGAAGGGTAGAGGAAGGTAGCCAAGGGTTATGTAGGGCCCCCGGGCTATAGTTTAAGGATCCTACCCGGCATTCGCCTAAAAGTAATGCAGGGAAAACCCTAAAAAAACCTGCATCAGGTAGGTCGGGCATTGGGTACTTGTCCCACGCCTTTCCGATAGCGGGAGAAGAGTTTGCTGTGGGTTTCACAGCATTCCCTTCTCCGTACCTCGACCGGTTTAGGAAGCAGCTGGCGGACTGTTCCAATGGGAACAGGAAACTCTTACCGTATGCACAAGGTCTGCGACCCCGGAACATACACCTCTCAAAACAGGCCCAGGTGCCTCGGCTTGTGGGAACCTTAGTTCATAAATGGAGAGGAAAAGGAATCCCCAAAGGTAGATGCTTCGTGTCTCTCCTACTACCCAGAGAGCTCTGGATGAGGCTACCTTTGGGGATGCCTTCACATCTTTCTGGTTTTTGGAACTAAGGTTCCCACATGCCGAGGCACCTCGGTCTGTTTCGAGACGTGTATGTTCCGGGGTTGGAGGCCTTGCGCATACGGTAAAAGTTGTCCGCTATTCCTATTGGAATAGTCGGTCAGCTGCCTCCTAAACCGGTCAAAGCTCGGCGAGGGAAAGCTGCTACCCTACAGCTAACCCCTCTTCCGCTATCGGACAAGTACCAAATGCCCTACCTACCTGATGCAGGTTTTTCTAGGGTTTTCCCTGCATCACTTTAAGGCGAATTGCCGGGTAGGATACTTAAACCATTGACCGGCGGCCCTAGTTTACACTTGGCTACCTTCCTCTACCCTTCCACATTCCCCGTTTCAAATCCCTTTCCTATGCTATATGAGGAGAGTTTCCACTATGCAGATTACACCTAAAAGAAAACACGACGAACCGGAAATCGATTTGTGGACCTTCAGGGTTTTCTCTACCCGTCGTATAGACCTCGAATTTACTTCACAATTTACTGGGTTCTATTTCCAGATTCGTTCGAGATTTTTCTCTCGTAACCCGTTATTCAGTTTCATAGCTCTCGTGAACGGACCTTTGATTTTAAATAATTTTGTATTTAATTGCCTTTTAATTAATTTCCTCATTTACAAACATTTTTCTTTTATATATAGCTTAGTATCTATATACACCTTACCACGCAAAAGGTTGGGTATTTTTTTTTTCTCCCACCCCTAAATTTTTCGATTCGAAAGTCGTCGGGGTAAGTTTCCGGGGCTTAAAAACTACGAAATTTTGCACCTCTTTTCATATTTTCGCTAGTAACAAAAATATGAAGCATTCTATTGAAAATAACATTCAGTAATAAATTGTATATAATAGAATCCTACGTCGAATGGTGTATTGTAGTATGTAATTCGCCTGAATGAAGTAGTAGAAATCGTTCGTCAAATATACGACATTTTACGTTACTTTTGGAAAGAATGCAGTTTGTTTTGTTTCTAGTGCTGATATCTCCAAAATGGTCGGCTGTATACTAATTTGTCACAGAATAAATGTTTTAAAGAAATTAATCCTCTTCCGAACGTATAATCGTTTTTTAAAAATCCATTGAGAATTTCGGAAAATACTCGCATTTTGCTGCCTGTACACCGGAATCAGAACTGCTGACTCGAGTCAAAGCACTTTTGTTATTCTTTTTTCCTTGCAAAAGAATATTGAAACTGCTTGAACCGTTAAAGTCTTACTTCCTCTTATAAAAAAAAATATTCTTTAAACATTAAATACGCTCTGTGCAAGACAAGTTTCAGGTAATCGTCACTCCCATCCTCATCGCCATAATATTAGCGGCATACAGCCAGCAATAGGTGTATTTTCGGCCTAACTATGCGTAAAAAGAGAATTTAATTCTCTAAAACCTTTATTCTATGACAAACTAGTTTACTACGGACCATTTTGGAGATATCAGCACTAGAAATATGACAAAATGCACTTTTTCGATGATGACTTTGTTCGACTGAAATTCGTAATTCCGTTTCTTACAGAATTTGATGCTCCACAATTTATTACTGAACATTATTTTCCATAGTATGATTCATTCTTTCACTATTTGCGAAAAACTGAAGAGAGGTGCAAAATTTTGTGGTTTTTAGGACACCGAAAATTTTTTAGATGGTTTAAGAATTGGTAAAATTGATTTTTCACGAATGCCACAACATATACAAGTTGTGGAAATGTTAAACTTCCGAATTTTTGCTCGCGGTACTTTATTTTGGGTGATGCTACTTCTTGTGGGTGTATTTTTTTGTTTTCTTATTTCTATGCGTCTCTTTTAGTCCTAAGTCAGTGTTTTATAATTCGTGTTTCCTCAGAAGAGGACTAATGGAAATCAATAAATCCTAATATTGTTCTCAAAAGAAAATATTCATCGCCCGATACTGTGCTGTTATACAGTTCAGCGAGCTTCCTGTGGTGCCCCCCCCCTCCCTCTCCCCTGCGCTCCTAATGGTTACATTCGTGGAATTCAGAGTTAACCAGAAAGGCACGGCCTAATTGAGCTGAATGTTGTTATTCTCGCCCTAATTACGGATCCTGACAATGGAAACCCTATCTCGCCTTCCTTTTCCCGCCGCCGCCCGGCAACAATTAACATCCCATTTCCCGTTCACCGACAGCGACAACAACAACGACGACGATCAAAATTTTCCACCCTACGGAGACAAGTATCAGGATTTTCCGCTCCGTTAAAGGCATTTGGGTGGGTTTGGGCGTGGTGGAAAATCATTGTGATCCTGAGACAAGTAATGAGCGCTGGTGAGGAGACAAATAATTTTTCCCAGGCGTAGAAATATAAGGTCCAGGCGCCATTCTCATGTTATTTTTTGTATTAATCCCAATTTTAATTATATCCAATTTACAAGTTATTTAATCATCAATTTGGAAGATATTTTATTAATGTTGCCATAGTAACATCTACAGATGAAAAAAAAAAAACAATTTTACTGTAACAATTACAATTTAACATGAATCCCGCGTTATTTTTTTTTAAAAAAAACATGAATTTCAAATTTGTAAAATGACTCAATATTTCATTGCTACAGAACCCTTCAACGCATACAAAAATGTTTTTATTATCAAACCATGTGTGTATTTGTTACTAGCAGGTTACGTGGCCCTCTTACGGAAAATCGAAAGACTTTGCACTTACACGATAGAACATTAAAAAAATTTTATAATGAATTCAGAACGATTAAATATATTTTAAAATTTCAACTTTCCAAAAAAAATTACACTTATAATTACCTTATATGCCTATAGGTTGTGTTTATCGACTTAAAATACCAATATTTAAAGCGATCTCAATCCTAATGGTTTCTTAACCCTTTAAATTGATGTTCTAAAATTTTTGAGTAGTCCTTTTCTTTTCATATAATATTAAATCGGAATAATTGAAGAATAAATATAAAAAAACCTTTATTTATTCCTCAAATAATATGCCACAACAACAGATTTCGGCTTTATCTTAAGCGATATCATCTAAAAAAACATAACATTTAACATTCAACAATTTTTCTGCCTCCAAGGACCACGTTACAATTCGTCACGGGTTAATAATTCACGTTACAGTCACTATAATCTGACATGGCGTTGATCAAGACTGGCTACTAACCCTTTGAATCAGGTAACATGAAGTCGGAGCATGGAAAATGGTAGAAAAGAGAGTTTGATAATGAGTTTAACGTGAGTAACTATTCCGTGACAATCTGTAACGTGGTTCTCCGGAGGCAGTAAAATTATTCAGTGTTTAATTCTAAGTTTTTCAGGTGAATGAGGTTTAAGGTAAAGCCGAAAGTTACAGTTTTGTCACATTATTTACGGAATCAATGAAGTTTTTTTTATAAATTTATCATTCAAACCATTGTATTTTATATTATTTGAAAAGAAGAGCACTGAAAAATTTTTTTAGAACATCAATAATAGGTTTAGGAAACTATTAGAATTGACGACAGTTTAAATATCGATATTTTAAGTCGATAAACACAACTTATATCGACATAAGGCAATTAGACGTACATTTTTAAAATAAATTCAGACTATTATGAATTCATTTTTAAATTTGTCCATTATATTGCTATAATGTCTTTATCCTGCATTGCTATATAATTATTAATAAGAAGGTTGTACGTACAATTTAAAAAACCCTGCAATGGTGGGGGGAAAAAATCCCCCTTCGATATTAAATCCCAGGTGACGTGCACAGAGAGAAAATAAAATAAACTGCACGCTGACAATTTGAAACGTAATAGAGGGAGTAAAATACTATCAAATAACACTAATTGGCCGTGGTTGAAATGGAAACCCTTCCGAAAAAAATATATTTCTATATTAAAATTACATGCAATTTTATTTGAACCTGTCCTTCGCTTTTTTTTACCCCGCCTCTCAGTAATTGGTCGCGTCCGTATGAATTATTCAACGCAATCCCCATGATACATTTTAAATATGCAAAGCAACCCCCAACCCCCCCATTGTACCTTTACCTCTAACTACCCACACCCACGTTGACAATGTACTCGGCTTGTTCGGTTATGTATATCTAATTTTTTTACTCCTATATCATCATCGCGTTTTTTTTGTCTATATGATTGTGTGTGTGTGTGTGAGTCCTTGTTAAATGAGCTAACGACTGCTGTTGTATAAATTAATGTTAATTGTGTGAGGGAGATAAAATAGTCCACTTACCCCTCGAGCTCGTTACGGTTATTGGCTCGTGTGGAGCTGCCAATTTGAGGGGAAGACAGAACCAAAATGTTCAACGACCGTGGGTAGGAAAGCACGTACAATGACATTACTAGGAAATTAAAACATGAATAACAAGAAAAATACTTCAATTTAAAATGAATTGACTCGCTGGATCACACCTCTGACAATCACAGGGTTTATTTAGGGTAGGTCAGACTCTCAGTACTTGTCCCACGCCGTTCCCGATGGACGGATGTGACAGATATCCGCGAATCTTGGGCTTTGAACCGATTTGGACGTTGCAGGTTGGCCGTTCCAATAACAACACTTGCCCTGGCGAATTCCCAAGGTTCTATGACGCCCATATAATCCAAACCGACTTAGTAAAGACGACAACGTCACGAAATTGCGTCATCACAGATCAACTTAACATCCGAAAGGTTTTCTAAATTTTCAGTCCCAAAGAATGTGTATGCATACGTCTCGGCGGCCATTTTGAGCCCCGTGACTTTTAGTGTTAGAGATTCCTGTAGAGGGTTGTGTTTGGATTGGCCCGTGCAGAGGAGGTGGGGGTGATTGAGGATAAGGTTACCTCCTACCCCCGTTTGTCCCCTGTTCCCGAAACCTATCTGATGTGGTTAAGACGCGATAGTCGTAAGGTAAGTTAAGGTGAGACGAGGCGTGGCGAGGTACAAGGAACTTCCTCGGGGGACTTGAAGCACTTGAGGCTTAAGTGGAAGGTCGTTGTCTTAATGGCCAGTCGTCCTTTAGTCCTTAACGCGCCAGATGGGATGGGCAGAAAGATACAGAGCAGGGGAGAGAATGAGGTTATCTCCTTCGTAACCTCCACCTGCAGGAAACTTGGGCCATTGGCGTCGTCATACATTAATATTCTTCTTCTTACGCACAAAAATCCATCACTTACCTTTCTAAAATTTTCATGGTCGTGGAAAACACGAGACACGATGATGAAAAAGTCAAAATAACACCTGTCGAACTGTTTCTTTTTCATTTGGGTGCGGATTGATACTTTACGACGGTTCCTCTGGTAAAGGGGTGACGTCACTGGCGTCACACATAAACATCCTTTATTCAAACAAATAAAAAATATCCTATTTATTTTACTCCCTCTATTACATTCCAAATTGTCTGCATGAAATTCTATTTTTCCATGTCGGGTTTTAAATTCACAGGGATTTTCTTTCCCAGTGTAACATAATTTATATTTATGGCTCAGATTCTTTCAAATATATTATAATTAACGATTTTTGATTAGGTTTTACTTTTTGATTACTATAGAATATTTTAATTAATACAAAACCAATTAAATAAAAATATTTAAATTTTACCAATTTCTAAAAAACTTTTCCTTCGGGGTTAATTTTCGTGAAGAAAAACATTTTTGGCAATATGAACGTATTTCTTTTACAATTTATACAATAAAAATTTTATCTGAAGTGCTGGTGTCGGCTTCGTTTATCGTCCGCCTTTCTTCAAGCCGTCTATTTGTCTTCAAATATTTTCTATGTAACAATACAGTATTCTTCCGTTTACACTTTTCTTTCACGATACTCTGCTTTTTAATCTACGCCACTGATCTTTTCCGTCACACTATAACTTCAACATTGATGTCTTTTAACATTTTACATTTATAATCTTGCTCCCTGGAGCACAGAAATGAACTTTACATTTTACTTTGCGTCCACTTTAGTCGCTCACTCAGCAGCTTCCATTTCACTCCTCCGGTCTGCCAAACAGATCTGTGAAAGTGACCGTCATAAATTTTCAGGCCGACCGCTGTCACTCACATCCCCTGCACCCCCCCCCCAGAATTCGTATTTTCCAAGACGCTCCTAGTCTTTGACAATTTTATTTAATTTTTCATACAATGTTTTAGGTATTCAAAATTTTTCCTCATTAAAACATATATTTATTTGCTTCTGTGCGTCTGTAATATTTAACAAGTAAAAGAACCTGGACCTCGTATTTATACGACAGGAAAATTTGTCTCGTCGTTTCCGGCTGTTGTTTGTCTCCGCACCACGATGATGTTTTCTCATTACAACATAAATTTATTTCCTTCTGTTTTCCGGTATTAATTAACAATAAAAAGCGCCTGGACCTTGTATTTATACGACAGGAAAATTTGTCTCGTCATTTCCGGCTGTTATTTGTCTCCGCACCACGATTTTTCGTCCTTCCTTTCCTTTTTACGGAGTGGAAAAATCCTGATCGATGACTTCGATCAATTTTAGAAATTGCTGGAAAATATTTTGTTCGTCACTGACATATACCACATTCAAAAATAATTCCCAAAACAATTTTCATAAATCGTAAATGTAACTAAATAAATTATTGTGTGCGTTAAAACTTACGCGTCTGATACGTTTATTTACATGAAAGTAAAATATTTTTTTCATGTGGGTGAAGAGACCGAAATTTTTGGAATTTTTCCAGTGAAAAGTAAACAGTTTAGATAAATGTAAGGTTACCCTTTTTATGGTTTATAGTACTGAAAAAATATATGTAAAGATTAAAAACTGATAATTTAAAGCAGAAGAATAAATTCAGCCTCGTTTCGTCTTCACGGTTACTTATTTAATTTGTTAACAGTTCAGTACAACACTTGGTAAACCGAACTAGAGGGGATGAAGCAGTTTCAGTTAAGCCGTGACCATCTAATGCTACATTATTTTGTATTGTAATTACAGGACGTATTTTTCAAAAGTTTTGAAGTTCTATCGAATTCAAAAAAATATTTTTATTAAAAATACATTTTTAGGAATACATTTGTGTGGTTTGAATTACTCATTCAAATAACTCAGAAATTTTCGGAGGAGTACAATATTATCTTTTTTGGAATTGCGATTTTCGGAGGCGTTTCCGATAACCCGATTTTCGGTTGACCGGGAGTTTTATCATTGACTGGTTAAAGGAGAAACATCCCCAAACATCAGTTACACACCACAAAAAAGGGGGTATTGTATGAGTATTACCAGCAACCACCATCCTCATATGTAAAATATTATTAATACTTAAAAATACTTACAGAAATGAGAAAAAATTGATTGGTAAAAATAATAATATTCACTTATATCAGTATTGCAGTGTTGTTATAAGGAACAGAGAGCTCGTGGGAGAACCAGTGTGTGTGTGTGAGAGAGATAGAGTTGTGAAGTGCAACCTACACTAAACTCAGCCCCGTCCATCCCCCAACAGGATCACTAATTGCCTCTGTTCCCTCTTGAGCGTCGAGGGTGAGCGAGGGTTGTATCTTTATGGGAGGATGTCCAGCTCACTCTTCAACCTGTTACACGGCTCATTGCAATAACGCGGGAAAGGACCTACTTCACTCTGCCTCACACCTGCAAATACCTTAACAAATAAAAATGGTGAAAGAAAAAAAGTATACAGAGATAGCGAAGGTCCAAAAGAACTAAATAAATATAGACAAACGCGAAACAGACACAATCGAACTGTGAACCGTTTTAAGTTAAATTATTACCTCGACACAGGAGAAAAATAGCAGGAATTAGAAAGAGGACAGTTAAATCCTGCGATACTTTACTCCCCGCTTATTTACTTCCGTTCCTCTTTCTTTTGTTAAAGCTGAATTTATTCCAAAATTTTACCAACAGCAGCTCAAGGAAAAAATATATAGCGACTGTAAAACTCTTTTTTATTCAAAGATATAGAAAGAAAGCTTATATATAAGCATCAATCCGTACGGCCATGGTTAGTTTAATTGGTGGTATGAGGAATCGAAAAAATGTCGACCCGGGACCGGGAATCGAACCCAGGACCGGGCGACTGCTCTGACTACTATCAATTTCGAAGTAAAAATCGGTCATTCATCGGATCGTGAAATAGACCGAATTGGGTAAGTAAAATTTAGGAGAACCCGCGTTGGTCAGAGCAGCCACCCGGAAAGCGCAGAACGTCCCGTGTTCGATTCCCGGTCCGGTCGACATTTTTCCATACACATACCTTAAAGGAAAAAATTAGATGCTAAAAAATAAATATTCCTTTTTTTGGGGGGGGGGAGTGTATACAGGCTATGTATAGGGTAATCCACATAGTGGCAACTCCCCTCTTATAGCATAGGAAAGGGATTTGAAAGGGGGATGCGGAAGGGTAGAGGAAGGTAGCCAAGGGTTACTAGGGCCCCCGGGCTATGGTTTAAGGATCCTACCCGGCATTCGCCAAAAGAAATGCAGGGAAAACCCTAGGAAAACCTGCCCTTCCGATAGCGGGAGAGTAACTTTAATTATATACGGGAAGAATATTGAAGTAACTAATGCGCAGAATATTGTAGGAGAGATAGGAAGGGGCTACCTTTGGGGATGCCTTTTCCTCTCCGTTTTTGAACTAAGGTTCCCACAAGCCGATGCACCTGGGCTTGTTCTGAGAGGTGTATGTTCCGGGATCACAGACCTTTGGCATACGGTAAGAGTTGACCGCTATTCCCATTGGAATAGTCGGCCAGCTGCCTCCTAAACTGGTCGAGGCACGGAGAAGGTGCGTCCCCACAGCAAACTCCTCTCCCGCTTTCGGACGGGCGTGGGACAAGTACCCAATGCCCGACCTAACTGATGCAGGTTTTTATACGGTTTGTCCTGCATTACTTTTAGGCGAATGCCTTGAACTATAGCCCGGGGGCCCTAGTTAACCCTTGGCTACCTTCCTCTACCCTTCCGCATCCACCCTTTCAATTCCCTTCCTATGCTATTAAAGGGGAGTTGCCACCATGTTGATTACCCTCATGTAGCCTGTTATCCTAAAAAAAATGAAGTAACTAAAAAATAAATACAGTAATTAAAACACTCAACTACATTAATGGAATTAAATGCTTTGGTGTTTCAAAAATGTTTCAACTAGATTAAATTAAATAAATGTTTCAACGCCTGTAACACTAGAGGCCGTTTTATAATAATCCAATTCAACGCAAGTGGTGATAATATCCCACTCAGAAAAATATCCCCCCCCCCCTCCTAGTAGTGAAAAATATTCGGCATTTCTATTTTTCGGGTACAGCGGTAAATTCGTAGTATTATTGCTGTGACGAGAATTGGTTTAATGATTTTTTTTCAGTGTATATTCGGAATAAACTATTCACTTTATTTGAGGAATATGGCAGAGAACGCCATAGAAACGTCGTGACCTCAGCGTACTTTTATCCGGGTGGAAACCCAACAATTGTTATATTAAAAATTAGCCGAGTGCGCGGATTGCCTGAGGATTTACTGAATTAGCCCGGAGATGGAATTCGACACTAAACACTTGGTAAACATTTCATTTAACCAGCATTAATAGCGGCAGTTTTAGGAGCATTTATCCATTTATATTCACCTCCCCGACCTAAGCCCTCGGCATTTAACTTCAAATAAACCAAGATGATGAGTAACAGTATTTAGGAATTCTCCTACTACATAAAATAAAATTAAAACAGTAAAAAATATTCGCAAACCTAATAAAGTCTACAACTACTCCCGGTACCTTAAACGAAAAACGAAATATAACCTTTAACTAAATAGAGATAAAAATATATTTGGTACACTAAGAAAATAAAAAATTTACACGGTGAACTAAGAGGGTAAAAACTACTCCGGGTAACGTTTTGTAAACCGCCTGCACCTACACGAAGTGGAACATAAAATTTCATTAATGCAAAAATTAAACTCAGAGACTCCTACAACCCCAGAAGATACGCTAAAATTGGTCACTTTTTCATTAATGTTTATGTAACCCCTTCCACCACCACCTGTACGGTAAGTATGCTTCCATCCCTTGCCTTTTGAAGCTGAAATCAGCCACTTAAAAATTGTAGAATGACACTATCAAATTAAGCGACCCCTACAAACATTATTCGTCGCAATTAATAACTGTTTGGAAATATTTTTAAATTCCCCTAGAGGCGGTAGGTGTGTCTTAAGCCCTCAGTGTTTGTTCCTTGATAGTAAGTAACATGTGTATAAAGTTTTGTAGAAATTGGTCTACACATTTAAGCCTGTAAACGTAAATTTGTTTCGTAGCCTTTCACCCCTAGCCCTGCCGAATTAAATGTCCGAATTAAATTCAGTGGCTTTCATAACCCCAGATTCAACACTAGTCTGTGTTGTGTACTCGTTACTTTTATGTAACAGCCTTTTAGTCTTCATCGTCCCCAACCCTCACACCTAGGGGCTGAACTAAAGCTGAACTGACGTAGATTATGTCAGAATTAAAGTCATTAACACCAATCTTGGTTGTTCGCATTATTTTTATGTATCCCCCCCACTTGAATTTAAGCAATAAATGGATCTGGATATAAACTATTAATCACATATATCCTGAAAAGTAATTAATCGACTCTAATATCGGCCGTTTTAGCGTGGTTTTAAACTTAATACCCGTTCACTCCTTGGCAGTTACCTGACGCTTCGATAGGTCGAACGAAACTGATGCGTAGATGCGTACAACAACTCATCAAAATTTCATCGCAATCGAATGAATGTTTTGGGAGCGCATAGGGGACACACAGACAAACACTCTTGTTTTTATAGTGACAGGCTACATGAGAATACTCCACGAGGTGGCAACTCCCCTTTATTAACATACGAAGGGAATTAAAATGGGGGATGCGGAAGGGTAGAGGAAGTTAGCAAAGAGTTAACTAGAGATATAGAGTTACAGTTTAAGGATCCTCCCCGGCATTCGCCTGCATCACGTAGGTCAGGCATATTGTACTTGTCCCAGACCTTTCCGATAGCAGGAGAGGGGGTTTACTGTGGGGACGCAGCATTCCTTTCTCCGTGCCTCGGCCAGTTGAGGAGACAGCTGGCCTACTGTTCCATTGGGAACAGTGAACAACTCTTACACACAGACATTCATTTTTATATATTGTAACACTAATTAGATGCCAGTAATGATTTTAATAATTAGATTGCTAGCGGTAATAATTCTTTAAAGACGACAATGTGTAGGCTAGCTTTGTTGTGAGCCACGGGACTGTCTGGAGCAGTTGGTCTGATTTTGTGGTCGCATGAGGGAATCAAAAGTTAGGAGCGGAGAACGAACAGCGTGGCCCAAGTATAAATCCAAGCGAGAAAGTTACGATTTTTTTTTTAATTCAAGTATAAAATTTGCACAGCGAGAGACTTAGTAAAACTTCAAAGAGTAATGAAATAATTAGTGCCACATTTAGATTCCTACGTGTACTGAGACCATCATCAGTTTCCACATAAAGACGATGTGTAACAATATCTCTGACTAATGATCTGGAGGTGCAGCAGTTCCAGTTCCCGGAGAAAAATTCGAGAACTACGACCGTGTTTTGGACAATCAAGTGTAGAGCCAGTGATCTTATGGCCTATTAGCGTAAATTGTGTGCCCGAGCCCAGGAATCTAAGTCTGGTACCATCGAACATTTTTGTAAGTAGAAACCAATTTAATTAAGTTTGTTTTTGTAAACGATAGTTAAAGGTATTCGTTCTTCTCGTTTTGGTTTTGATTGTTAATTTCTTAATTTATAAATTCTACGATTGTGTAACGTAAATACAAAGGTTGTTCCTTACTTATCGAGCCCAGGTAAACGACCCTGAAAGAACAATCATCAAATCTCTAAGCATTGAAAACCTCATAGAAAATGTTATAAATTTCTATTGAATGAAATAAATGGTATTGTAAAGTTTAAAGTAGTAATTATTTCTCGATCCTTCATTTTTTTTTTAAATAAAAGAAATTGTTTCATAACAAACTATCAATTTAATAAAACTGCAAATTATTTTTTTAAATAATAATTAAAATTTTGTTTAATTAATATCAGTTTAAACGTTACATTTTGTCTTCCACAAAGTGGGGCAATCCAATTGTTAATTAATCACCTTCTTAATTTAATCATTACATTTTTGGTCCACAACGTGGGGAAATTCATTTAAATAATTACATTTATGTAATTATTACATTTTGGCGACTCAACGTTGGCCAAATTAAATAAATCAATTTTATTTAATCATTACAATATAGAGAGAGAATTTTTCAGTTACAAGTGTTTATCAAGAATGATTTTTCAGTGGAACAATCCTCCCGATTCAGCGATATTTGCCCCTGTGGCGCAAGAAGATCGTTTTAGGGGGGAAATTGGCCATATTATTTTGACTAGAACGTTGTTTTTATTGTGGTAGAGGGGAAACAATTATAATTTATTTGTATAGCGGAATATTCCGTAATTTCTGTAACAAGATTGTTTTCCCGTTTAGCGGAAAATTCACAGTATTATTATTATTATTACTGTGACAACAATGTTTTTTCCGCCGGTAGAGTGAAATATTCCGCTGATTTTCTCTTCTTAACAAATATAATTTTATTGTATGGCTGAATTGTCCGGTGTTGTTGCTACAATAACATTTCCCTCTTCGAGGAGTGAAATATTCCGCGAGTGTTAGTGACTCACATCACGAAGTCACTATTCACATTTGACCAGTCACATCACTTTTATCACATTTTAGTGACGACGCACGAGCCAGATAAAGTAAATGCAAAGAGAGACACATGTTTGAAGTTGTTCCCAAACTTGACTACTGAGGATCTCCGTCGAGTTTCAACTCACTCACGCCGCCGCTGACTAGAGGGAATTACATGGAGGGGTTTAAAATTCATCTCCACTGTTCAAATAAACACTAAGCCTCAAGTTTTAAAGGAGGATTTACCCCCTTCATCCCCCTTTCCCCTTTCCTTCCATAAAACCCTCTATGGTGCAGAAATTTCCACCAGTCCGTGCCGATTCCTTCAGCCTGAAATGTATTTTGATTTGAGGAGCAGTCGTTGTCCAGTGTTCTTTCGTCTCAGCAGAGAATTAAGTACTTAAAATCATCTCTCTTTCAAGTGTCGCGATGGAGTAACAACGACCCGGGAGTATTTTTCTCTCTTTATTTTTGGGGGTGGGGCGGAATAGGTGGAGGAAAATGCGGCAGGGCTGCAGAGGGATGAAAAATAAAACACTCTCTTTTTCGCAAAGTAAAAAAAAGGGCGTCGGGGACGGGTGCGGAGGGTGTGATGATCTCTCTCTCGTCGTCTTTTCAATGCTCATAATTTATTAACGGGTCCTTCACTTTTGATAAAGGAAAAAAGATGGAATTCGGAGAAATATAAAAGGGGATTCAGGGGGGTTGAAATTGCAGAATTGATCTTGAAATAAAGGGACTTGGCCTGCCGGCTTCTAAATTAGCTTCCTTTCGAGACTTTCCTTGCCTCGTCCTTCCTCCATCTTTCATTTCCCGCCCTCCGTATTCTTCTTCTTGTTATGCCGCCGTGATGATGTTGCGAGGAATCTGACGTGCTCCAGCACTTTTCTTTTTCTCGTTAGGAATTAATTCTTTCAGCTAGAACGCATCTCGGCCCGATTCTAATTTAATGAGATGTCTGAGATTCACCTTGTTGTTTCTCTCTCTCTCTGTCTCCTTGTTTTTTCGGCTGTCACGTCTGCCGACTGTCCCTGTCTGTCTGAGTCTCATTTTGTTGTAAAGCGAGAGATATTGGAATGTAGGTCACGTGGAAACACGGGGGGAAACACTCGCGCGTGAATTTAAAACAGAAGTATTATTAAGAGACGGCTTTCAGTGGTGGGGACTTTCTTTTTGTGAGCGTTTGACTGTTCCCTTTAATGATATGAGAGGTGACGACATTAAAAGCAGACGGATAGAAGGGTAGAAATTGGAGTTATGGGATGAGAAAATATGAAAGTGAAACGAGAAATGTATAGAAATTCTGACGTTAAAGTCAGATAAATTGTATTTGCGGAAATGACAGAGAAATGTGCGGAAAATCGGAAAAGCTCTAAATTTATCTTCTCCGTTGTAAAAGAAATGACGTCAGAACTTTCAAGAGGAAAGAACTGGAAATACTTGGCATGGATTATGAGGATATCATCCACTGATTAATTTTCCAACTATCTTATGAAGAAATTTCGATGTCGTTCCTATTTTTATGAGGCGATGCTACTAAATTATCAAGTAGTCTCTGATGACCTTCCTGTTTGGTCTTTTGGTCTTGGGGTACCCGTGTATGTGGTCTCAGGTCAGTTGGTCATGGTCTCTGATTGTCCTGCAACTTGACCTGATTCTTATATTCGTCTTTTCTTGACTTAGAGGGTTTATTTATTGATCAGTCTACATAGTCTTCGGTAGTTTAGAATCCTTGTCCAGGTATGTCGAGTATGGTCCCAGTGAGATTTTTTAAATCATCGTCTTATCGATGAAATAAATAACACATAACAGCGTTTCATGCAATCCTTGTTGCTTCCGTTAGGTGATTCAAAACTCGCAAGTACGTTTTTTGTTAGTCATCCTGGTTTGAGCCGTTCTTGATGCTCTTGCGCTTTTGAATCACCTGACGAAGGCATCAACAAGTATTGCAGAAACGTTTAATTTATCACTTTATTTCATGTTAATGATTGTTATACATATAACAATGACGTTTTATATTTTATAATCGTCTTATCCAGTTTATAAATTTGAGGGATTGGTCTTAGGTTGCTTTGGATCTAGTTTTAGTTATATGACGGGGTCCTCGACGACCTCATTTATGGTTTCTAGTAAATTGATGGTCGTCGTATACCTGAATCTGATTGAGATATTTTTTTCTGGGTATTCCATTGCCAAAGAAGAAAGATGATATGAAAATGGAAGAAGTGATGATCCGAAGTCCTTCATCAGAGGAAAACGGATGAGAATCAGATCTGTGGAACTCACGAATCCTTAACGAAATAAACCTACTAAATTATATTTAAGAGATTCAGCTGTCCAGGCTCCTCAAAAGCTCAAATCAAGATTAATCTGTTCTGATCTAATTTTTTTAAAACTGGTATTAGGTAATATAATTCCAGTTCTGTCTATTTTTTGTCTGGATTTGGTCTGAGTTGATTTTTGATCTGGCCTCAACTATCATATATGAGTTGTTCGTTGTTATGGACATACTCGAGATCATTTTTCCAGGTCTCAGGCAACTTGAATATTACTCCAAGTAATTTTTATCCGGGCTTCATATTATAAGGAGCCGGATGTTGCACTCGTTCATCTCGTTTAAGCTGTTTGGTTACTTAGGACCTAGATCAGGTCTCATATCTCTATTCTAGAAGCTTGGACCAGTTCTCAGGTAGGTTAGATTTTATGCAGGTTAAAATTTATGCAGTTACACGTAACCATGGGTACCCATTTACAGAACAACCCTCGTGTTTCCTCGTCAATAATTAACAAAATTAACATTACACGGAAAAACATCCAAGCTCTGGGATTCCTGGACGAAGATGTAGGAAGGCCTGGTGTACGTGGGAGTGAGGAACGGGGTTGAAATAATTATTGTGGCGGAGTATTTCGGCGCTGCTGTTACGGAGGCGGGGAGAGATCAGAGATTAATCACACCTTCCTCACCCTCCTCGACGCATACTAAAACGACCAACCATGTTGACACGGAAGGAAAAGGAAATGGCTCATCTCAAAAGGCTGCAAGAGAAACAAGGGCACGCGCGCGGGGCTGAGCTGATAAGGAGGGCGGGCAAGGAAATTTAATTAAGGAACGTAAAGCACGGGACTGATAAACAATAAGGGAGTTTGCTGGATAACTAATCCACAGACCCTTTTTCAAATTGGAAGGATTAAACAGAAATTTTTAAAACAAATATGTAAAAATCCTGAAACTTCGAGGCCAATGCCGGTGAAAGATTCTTATGTAATGTGATTTTCAGTTTTATATTTAATATTCTATCTTTATCAGGAGTGTTTTCCCGTGCCATATTTACTTTATTTTTTAAATTCATTTAAGAACCAACGAGGGCTGCTTGATTAAGCGTGCTCATATCCCCCACCACTACCACCACCCTATTTTTTGTTGGGTTGGGTTGCATAAACTGTAAGCAGTTCCGACATAACCGATATATTTGACGGAGTTTTGAAACTAGATGAGACTATGACGAAATTAATCCAAGAGTTAATGTCAGAAGCTCGTGTGACCCGATGTAAGGTCATATGAGGATCAACTAATCGAAGATCTGATCTGAATTAGATGTGGACTAGCTAGAACGACGATGACCGCGTTGTAAGACCAAATTTCTGGTAGTTTAGACCAGATCTGACATACACTAATGTATTTCAACCTTTTATGAGTCACCTTTGATCCATACCTAAGACCAGATGAGGATCTACTCTCAAACAGTTTTGGACCACCTTAGATGACGATGAACGCGTTCAAGACCAGGTATATGGCAGCTGAGACAAGATCAGAAAGAAACTAAGACCAGATCAGACATAGACAAAGGCATTGAAACTAGATGAAGCGAAGGAATAGCAGTTCTTTAGTAACTGAGACCATTTCTGAGATTTCTATGACCCAACATAAGACCAGATGAGGATCTACTGCTGGCCTATCTGCTCTGAATTCATTAGGACTATTTATTATGATGACCATCACGTCAAAGACCATATTTCTATCAGCTGAGACCAAATCGGAAAGAAAGTAGGACCAGTTATAACTCTCACCGAGGTTTGAAAACTAGATGAGGTCATTGCAGGACCACATCTTTATCAACTGAGACGATGTTAAGATTTGGAGACGTAGACTCGTGTTGTATATTTTAGTCTCTATTTAAAAGTCCTTGCACTTTCTTTCTGGGGACCGTGTTGGCAAGTTTCCCTGCAAGCGGAGAGGCTGGGGTGGTGGTTGGGGAAGGGGAACGAGTGTGTCTCTCTGTGTCTTGGAACATTGCCCACTTCCTCTGCTGCTGCCGCTCTATGACGTCGTTGGTCGTCGGTCGTTTAGAATCGTCGGGAAGGATTTACTACAAGGTTTCACATTACAAAACTCCATCCGCTGAAGCAACGACAAGGGAACCGCCATAAATGCGGCTATTTAGACTTTCCCTTCCTCTTATTCCATCGTCTCTTTAGACTTAACGCGCAGGAAACAACGGAGAAACGTTCAGACGAGGGATTTTATTTCATCTGTGTCCATACTTCATCACCGACGCTAATTTAGATTTCTTTAAAAACCAATTCTACACATCAGAAAAGTTCGTAGATAATTAACGACAAACAGTTACCTTTATTTACAATAAACCTGTACAACCCAAACGGTTCGCTAGGATTATAAATTATTTTCACTGTCATTTATATAATAAAGCTCTTGGCTAGAACGTACGTAACTCCAATACAATTACAGAATTTTAATTTCGCAGATTCAATCATAAGCGTCATGTGAAATCGTTACATTAAAGTTTATATCAGGGGTAGTTCGTGAGTTTTTTTTAACTACAACGCCACAACCAACCATTTCTACGAGGATAACTGTGTAAAATATTAATACTACATGAGTGACCGTGTTGCCAACACTCTGCCGCGACACGTAATATGCTACATCTCTAATTCTGTCTACAATAGTGTCTAATTTACAAATGCGGAATAATTTAGCATTTCTAACCAGAAAGTAGTTTCCATCAGAATATATTTTAAATAAAGTGTATTATTGGAACAAGCCACTAAGCAGAGTTGTGTGTTAGATTTTCGCACTCTGATGGCTCATAAATGTTTTTTTCTTGTTTTCATTGTTTTGAATTTACTAAAACAGTACGAATATTATTATTTTTTTTTTAATATAAAATATTATAAAATCAGATTTATAATTAGTAAATAGTTAAAATAATTTCGATTTCGTTGGTTTAGCAATCTGCAGTTGGTAGCATTGTATAAAATTAATGCAAAACATTACGAAATACGCTGTCTTCAATAAAAAATATCAATTTTGAACATTTAAGTATTGTTTTTATCATAATTCTATGTATCTTCCAGTGCGTATTGCAAGATATAATTGGGAAACATATTGGTCCCTGATCCCGTTAAATATTCCACGTCAAAAGTCAAGTTATTTAAAAGAAAATTAATTCCATGGATTGTATAACCTTTCATAATAAATTATATTTATCACTCGATGTGGTATTGGTAGATATAATTATACTTATTATTCAATCAAAATATTTTTGCTCAGCTTCATTTCTCAGAAATTGAACATCTATAACGTCGTTGCCAAAAATGGAAAACAAATATTGCTATCCTAACCTCAAATTTTTGTTTCACGACACAAATTGCACGCAATAATTTGTTTACATTTATACAAATTTATAGAAATACGTTGCGTAAAGTATAATTAATTGTACTTTTAATTCAATATAAATGTTCCTATTTCTGTACATACCTTTGACTGATAGTGCATTAATTGAATAACGTCCATAAAAACTTTCGGAGTTCCGTACGTCATTTTCAATACTTTTATAGTTACAAACATATGATTCAGCAGTCGTACCTTAGACAAATCTTATTATCTTCTGATATATTATACAGGATACAATAGTACGTTATATTATGAAATTTTATAAATCTCGACCGACACACATTTGAATGTATTATAAGGCGCCATATTGGCTTTATCAAAGATAGCGGGATAATTAACTATTCCAAATTAACTTTGCGCAAGGATGGTAAAGTGTTTCGTATTTTTTTTTATTACTATTCGATGGAGTATTACTGGAAAAATTTTTACTTTTTATTCAATCAAAATATTTCTGCTTTATTTCATTACGAAATACAGAACTAAATTTAGGATGCGTCAATGTCTTGAAAACTTATGACGTCATCGTCTCGCGCAGTAATTTAACACTAATTCGTAACTTATTTCAATTATAATTATTTCCACGTTTATTCTAGGGGTTTCTCACCCCCACAGTACCGGTTCTCGATTTTGGCGGAATATATATACCAATTTTTGTTGCATTCTGTCCACGCGATAAAATTTGTACAACGTACAACGTAAATACGTAAATACATACATACATACATACAAATATACATCCTTTTTTATTATATATTGACCTTTATTAATTTAAATTTCAAAGCTTAAAACCATTGTGGTTACCGGAGGACTCGGAATATCATCTAGAGGGAAAAATTATTTGGTTGCAAAATAAGTGATGAGGGTGTACAGATGAAGTTAGAAGGGCTGTGTGAATCAGTGATCCATATTTATTTTTGTTCGACGGGTAGAAAATATCAGTCAGACGGAAACAGTGTTGCTGATGTAAAGGTAAGTGAGCGGACCAATCACACTTTGGCAGCCGGTTTTATTTAATTTTCCGTCACTTTCCAATCCGTTCCGTTTTTCTCGCCACCACTACTGAATTTATTGGCGTCACAGAGGAGTAAACGATGCAAGGAGAGGGGAGAATGTATATGTATGAAGAGTCTGTGCCTGGTTGTGCGACAGAGGAACCACCACCACCAGCAGGCAATTAAAATGCAAATGAAACAGAATTTCGTTTAAAGAATCCTCCAGCATTTTCTACCACAAAATACAATTGCTATTCACAGCGATGAGAGAGATAAAATAGGGAAGGGAGGAGGCGTAAATAACTACAGTGGGATAGGAAAATGGCTGGGTTTTAACAACCCTCTAGCTGAGATCTCTGTCGAATCCGTCACACATCGGCCACTCCGCCACCGATTTATCACCTCTACTTCTGTTTTGAGTTTTGTCAACTGACAAGCACAGTTGTGTCGCTCTAGGCTCTTCTTCGCACGAGACGATAGGGACATGGGTCCCACAAACATTGTTTGGTATTAAAATTTTCACTTTTTTATCTAAATTGGCAATTATTTATTCATTATTTTCAATGAGACGTAATTTTTTTCATTTTATATTGGTTTCCTCTAAATCCCTTCCCGTGCTATTAAAGGTGAGAACAGTGGGGAATATTTTTAATATAGGTTGTGTATTTTATTTGTTTCCTTGTTACCCTCAGAAACGCAGTCAACACTGAATTAATATTAATGATATTTTATATACATGATTTGAATTTTTTAATAAAAAATATGTACGTTAATGAAAAATGGCCAAAATACAGGAGTTTTTTAAAAAATGAAAATCTATCTTCTAAGAAATCAAATTGTCTGTATACGTGTATGTATTTATGTATGTATGTTCCGCATACAAATTACACCCGTGGAGAATTTGAGCAAATTTCGTACACTTGTTATTTGCCACCGGGAAACAAATGCTATTGGGATGAGACGCGTCTACTACCCCAGGATGGAGGTGGACGGGGTGGAAATTTTCAAACATGCTAAAACGGCCGATATTTGAGTCGGATAAATATTTTTAGGGTCAAATAGATTGATAGTGTTTATACCAATTTTATCTACTGTATAATTTCAAACCCTTTTAGCACGGAAAAGGAGCACCCATAGAGGTGGGAGTGACGAGGCGTTACTATAAAATAAAGCGAAAACAACCGAGATTGGAATCAAATCCGGGTTATGGATGTTGGTAAGTTTAATTATGACATTTTACTTGCCATTTAACCCACAGGGGCGGGAGAGCAAGGAGGTGGAGATTTCAAATCAATTTAAATGGTCTATATTTGCGTTGGATAATTATTTTTCGGGGTCAATCAGATTAGTAGTACTTATTTGATGTTTTCTGTCTATAATTTCATCATCTTTCGGATTAATAGGGGATCATCCTTAGGGTTGGGCATTTTACTTTAAAATAAAGAAAAATCAACCGAGACAAGAGTCGGATCCGGGGTTATGGATGTCACTGAGTTTAATTATTACAACCCAGGCAACGCCGAGCAACCAGATAGTTTACAATAAAGTATCGTGAATTATATATATATTTATATATTCGATGAAGTGTTTATATGTATATAAAAATGTGAAGAATATGGCCAAAAGCCAGACCTCGCAATCATAAAAACAAGTTTAACGTGGACTTGTACATGTCCTTGAGAAGGTCCACAAATATGTGGAAGAAACGTTGTAGTTGTTTTTATTCTTGTGAGATCTGGTTTTTGGTCGTATTGTTCAGAATCGTTATATATATATATATATATATATATATATATATATATATTGTAATAATCAAAATGGAGGCTATTAATTAATTTTGTCCCACGTTGTGGTAGCCATTCAATGTAATAATCAAAATGAAAAAGGTTAATTAAATTAAAAGATTATAAAAAATTAAGAAACAAAATAATTTATTTATTAATTGCTGGCTTCCAAAAATTAAATCAATTTAAATCAAATTTAAGACCTCTTCTCTGAGAGCCTTCACTGGGTTTGATAATTAACAGAGAAATTGATTTAATAATCTGATTAACAATTCAGCTTAAAATTTACATAAAACAATATGTCGATAAATGAAAGAAAGCTAAATGTAAAGAAATTAACTTGAATGAAATGAAAAATGAACGAAATCTGACATTTCCCTTTTAGTTATCGTTTACAGATTTTTTTAAATTTTGGTGACTTACGTAATGTCCGACTGGTACCAGATTTCTTTTGTATCTCCAACACTACACTATAAATGCAAATGTTTACACAGATTTTACACTCATGCCGTCGAAATGCACGGATCAGCTCTCAGGAACCTCGAATGATCCTCTCATTGATCAGCTATCGAATGTCGGTTTCCGTCAGTTCGATTTTTTATAATGAAGCAATTCTTGCTTCACCGTTGGCTAGTTGTTGAAAAATCTCTCTGTCCAACTATCTGCTTGCTTACTGGAACTCACGATTTGCAGATTTTAGACTTTTACTGTTTTATTTATCTATTAGGACCGAACTGCTATGTATCTCGGAGAAAATTTGTTTTATTTTGTCTCCTCTCGTGGCTGACCGTAGACTTAGACTGTCGACTGAAGACTGCCTTTACTTTTGTGCGCGCAATCGCCATTTTTCGGCTTTTCGTCAAAGCAACAGAGCTAGCCGCTTATTGTCGCTTTGCTCGCTCATACTGCTAACATTCATCTATCAAAACAATTCAAATTATGACCAAACAATTAATGGGCAAATTAACTGTTGCTACAATATATATACGTAAATTTTAATTTTAGCATTGTTTATCAAATGATAAGCATCACATTATATTAAATATTCAGTTAATATCTACTGAGAAATATTTTTATCTATCATTTATATTCAGTAACAACAATGTAAGATGTGTGAATTTTTTTATTGGCATCGTTTAATGCATATCGAACATATGTTGGTGTAAGTCAACTTTTTTCCGTTAAATTGTTTTGTACAAAATTGGAATTGTTTCATTATATAAGTAAACGTATTACTCCCCTTCTTATTTGTTTGGAATTAAACCATTTCTATGGTTCTCTTTATTAATTTTTTTAAGTAATAGGAAGAAGTCGCTTAAGTGAAGAATGAAACGTTTTGTGCGTACGAAATTACTTATCAAACATGATGACGGCGGGGGAGACAGGGGTTGGAAGAAGAGTGCTACGCAGGTTAAAAATAGACCCTCGAAACCACGCTGAGATATTTTTGTGTATACGTAAGGGCTTTTTCCCTCCCCCCTAGGGGATGGCGAGGCTCAAAGTATCCTTCAAACAGCTTCCGACGTCGTCAGCTGCGTTGCGTACAAGTGAGGGGTTGGGGCGGGGACAGAACGTCAGAGTGCTGGACACATGACTAGTTAAGAGGGGAGAGGGCGATGACGTAACTGATGACGTCAGAATGCGTTTCGTCTGCCTGCAGAAATTACAACATTTAAAGTGTAACCGGAGAAAATATTTATCGGATTTATTAAAAAAGTCACTTTTCTGCCGTTTTGGGAAGACGGGTTTAGTAGCAACAGTGACATAATAATCGATGAAGGGATGTTGTAAAGTGTATATGAAAATTTGTAGTGCAGCGTTTCCCTTACGCTTTCTAAAAAATAAAACAAAGTGTTTCTTTGTGTGTATTTTTATATGTATGTATCTATGTTCCACATACGAATCTACACGTAGAACACATCTACCACCCCCCCATGAGTGAAGTTGGAAATTTTCAAACATGCTCAAACTGCTAATATTTGAAACGGATAATTTTTTTCGGTAACAATAAGATTAGTAGTATTTCTAATTTTTTTGTGTATAATTTCAAACCCTATCGGCATGGGAAGGGAGCACTCTTGGGAGTGAGGAATGGGTGGAGGAGCGTTTCAATATAAATATCGTGAAAACAACCGAGATTGTAGTTATATCCTGGGTTATGGATACCGCTGAGATTAATTATGGGAACGTCGGACACCCCAATAGATTGTTAATAACACTGCGGCTGCATGAAAGGAATATTAAATGCTAAATAATAATTATATATAATATTTACATTGTAAATATATATCTATAACATATTGTAAATATATATACAAACTTGTAGAGTAAAACAAAATTAATTAATATAATAATAAACGTAGGTTTTCCCGGTGTAACTGGTGGTGAAGAAGATGGCTCTACCTGGTTGGAATCCCCCCAAAAAATTTATCCATTAATTAATATAATACTTTTTTAGAAAAATAACTTAAGAACAACTTATGTTACAATTTCTAAATTGTAGATTATAAACTACCCTACACTCAGAAGGAACCTAAAAGTGTACGAAACGTCGAGTTTTATTTTTTCTCTCATAAACGTTATAATTGTTTGGTTTAATGGGGCCGTATATTTTACTTGTTCACAATCAAGGTGCGCGGCGTTCCCCGTATTGTCGTAATTAAACTCGACGACATCTATAACCTCAGATTTGACTCAAATCTCGGTTGTTTTCGCGTTATTTTTTTTCTTAATGCCTCTCCGCCCCATGTTTAAGGGTGCAGATGAAATTATACACAAACAACATCTGGAGAAACACTATCAATATCATTAATTCCGAAAAAAATTGACACTCGACGTAAATATCGGTCGTTTAACATGTTTTAAAATTACCAACCGCGCCCCTTTGGATGTGTTTGTTTCCGGTTCAAAAGGAACTCTTGTACGAAATTATCTCCACGGGAGTAGATTTGTATGCAAAACATACACACACACAAACCGTCTATTTTATTTACTATATTTATATTATTATAAATACAGATATTTTTTCCAGCATTGTATATGTTCGTATACTATCGTCTTGATGACAATTTTATGGTGAGGTAAAAAGAGGGCTGGGACGTCAAACTCTTCTTTAGCCCCGTTCTGTTGTTTTTTTGTCCTTACAACCAGCTGTTTTTACAAAAAAATAGAATCTGAGAAAATATTTCCTTCTATTGGAAGAGTCGGCGAGCTGCCTCCTAAACTAGCCGAGGCACGAAGAAGGGACAGCAAACCCGGAAGGGCGTAGACAAGTGCCAAATGCTCGATCTACCTGATGCAGGTTTTCTAGGGTTTGTCCTGCAACACTTTTAGGCGAATGCCTGGTAGGATCTTTAAACTACAGCCCGGGGACCGTAGTTAACCCTTGGTAACCTTCCTCATCCCCTATTTCAAATCCCTTTCTATGCCATGTGGATTACCCTAATGTAGCCTGTAAAAATTATGTAATAGGGATGTAACTATTAAGGACTACAAGCAGGTCTTTCCTGATTTACTCATTATAGAGTATGACAGTACTGAAGATTAGCAGACGTCCGACACCAAAAGGTTTCCCCAGCTTTACGGTGTTGCCAAAGTTATGTGACAATCTTATTCAGACCCAGAAGCTTAAAACGAGAATTGTGGTCCAAAGATACCTGTTTTACCTCTGTCGATGCAACGTTGCCACACTTTGAAAGGGACCCAAGAGTCCGAAACGGATGAGGTTAATGTTTTCCTTTTTAAGGGTTTGTTCTCCCCCTAATCGATTAAGACACAGAGATAATTGCACACGGGGGGTCTGTAGTTATATTTGTCAGATGTCTGAAAAATGACTTATTTAAATAATTAATTCAGTTTTATCATCATTTATCCGCCTAAGTTGTCGCTCTACCGACTTTTGTTTCACGTGTTCGGAGATTCATCTCCTAACACATACACACGGGGGGGTTTCCACCCCATTCCAATCCCTCGCAAAACTAAGGGCGGTAAGTTTGTCTGTCTCTCGTCCCTTGTCGGGGTTTCTGTAATATTCTCGTTGAGCCAGATGAACTAACTGGGCCTCCAGTTGAAGCGAGTGTCTGTCTGTGTGTGTGTGTGTGTGTGTAGAGGGCTAATTAGGCACAATAAGACAGGTCTGCCAACAGCCGCAACAAACAAACATACAAACACACACACACACAAACCCAAAAACAAGAGGATCTAATGCTAATGAAGGCTCGACGAGGGGAGGGCTCGCAGTCGGACAGACAGACGTGGGTAATTGTACGTTTCACACTGCAAGGAAGACCTATGCTGCGGACAAATAGGGAGACCATCCTTGAAACAAGTTGTTGGACGACGAGAAACACACACATGAAAGTTAAAATCTTCATTGCTCGTGACGTCAGCAACTGCCACGTGACAGTAACCTGTAGTTAATGTTAAGACATCTAAATGATTCTGGAAAAATATAAAAAAAACCGGAGCATACTCTCACGTCATGGAGGCCACTAGTGTTACCTTCCTGATGTGGTCTTCAGAAAGAATTTAATATATATATATTGTAATAATCAACAAGTAGGCTTTAATTAAATTTTTGCCCCACGTTGTGGTAGCCATTTATGTAATGATCAAGATGAAAAGGTTAATTAAATTAAATGATTAAAAAAAATTTAACAAACAAAATAATTTATTATCAATTTGTCGCTTCCAAAATTTAAAAACAATTACAATCAAAATTTAATATATCTTCTCTCAGGGCCTTCACTGGGTTTGATAATTAACAGAGAAAATGATTTAATAATCTAATTAACATTTCAGTTTAAAATTTACCTAAAAACAATAAGTCGGTATATGAAAGAAAGCTAAATGAAAAGTGAACGAAATCTGACTTTTACCTTTTAGTTATCGTTTACAAATATTATTATCAATGTTTTGGTTACTTACGTAATGTCCGACTGATACCAGCATTCTTTTTTAGCTTCAAAAGTTCACTTTAATGCAAATTTTATTACACTGATTCTAAATTTCCTCACAGATTCTACACATACGAAGTCAAACTGCAATTACTCAGCTCCCAGGAAACTCGGATGATCCTCTCCTAATTGGTCAGCTATCGGATGGCGTTTTCCCTCAACGCGAAATTGTTCAATTTCTTTATAATGAAGCAACCCTTGCACCACAGTTGGCTAGTTGTTAGAACATCTCTCTGTCCAACTATCTGCTTGCTTACAGGAACTCACGATTTGCAGATTTTAGACTTTAACTGATTTATTAATCAGTTTGGATGAACTGCTATGTATCTCGGTAAAGATTAATGTCTCTCCTCTTGTGGCTGATCGTAGACTTAGACTAACTTTTACAATTTCTCTCCTCTCGTGGCTGATCGTAGACGTCGACTCCTTCGCTCATCGCCGTAGAATGAAAACTAACTGTACTTTTGCGCGCGTAATCGTCATTCCGACTCCTCAACAAAGAAACAGAACTCTGCGCTATTGTCGCATTTGGTCGCTCAAATATCGCTACAATTCATTTATTCGCTAACAATTTAAATTATTTAAAAACAATTAATGGCTTAATTAATTGGCTTTACAATATATATTGTGATATTCAAAATTATGGGAAATTATAATAAACCAGCCCCACGTAGGAGTGCTAAATTGTGCAGTATTAAAAATCAAGCAATCACTGAAAATTACAGCCAACACGTTGTGTCCAAATTATGTGGTATTCGAACTATTTAAAAAAGAAGAAAATTCATAGGTTTTTACCTTAATATTAAGCAAAAAAATTTAAATAGATATTTCAGATTATTTATTAAAATTTCAATCTACTTTAAGTTTTGTACATGCTTATGTTTAAACAAATTGCCTCAGCTTTAACAATACTCATAACCTCAGAGCCGCTTACTGGGCCTCTAATAATGATAGTAATTTGCAATTGTCACCAAAACTTATAAAAGAACAATTTAACAATTTAATAAAAATTTAAATAGATATTTCAGATTATTTATTAAAATTTCAATCTACTTTAAGTTTTGTACATGCTTATGTTTAAACAAATTGCCTCAGCTTTAACAATACTCATAACCTCAGAGCCGCTTACTGGGCCTCTAATAATGATAGTAATTTGCAATTGTCATCAAAACTTATAAAAGAACAATTTAACAATTTAATAAAAATTTAAATAGATATTTCAGATTATTTATTAAAATTTCAATCTACTTTAAGTTTTGTACATGCTTATGTTTAAACAAATTGCCTCAGCTTTAACAATACTCATAACCTCAGAGCCGCTTACTGGGCCTCTAATAATGATAGTAATTTGCAATTGTCACCAAAACTTATAAAAGAACAAAAACCCATTAAATTTGCAATAACAAAATTGGATAATAAAATCTAACAAAATAAACTAGAGAAATCTTACAAAACTTGAGAAATCCGACGGTAAATTTTATTTACATAACGGTTTACAAAATAATGTTTCAACATACCATTTTATTTAGAGTTACTCTTGTACCGTATCGTGCACTCCAGTTATTTTATTTTAAAGTAAAATATTTATTTAACAGGCCATAATACTGATTTTTATATTTTTTCACTTCACAAAATTTTGGCGCTTTTGTAACAACTGTTCACAAACTTAACGTCGTTATATTTAATTATATTGGTTTCAGTCTCAAGACCGACTTTTCTACGATCATAACAGTTTGTGCTCCCAAAACACACGGTTATGACCACTCCGGTCGGGCTCCACAATCACTTTCGTTCATCATCTTTATCATTTGCACTCCGGTCAGACTCCCAAAACACACTCAGACTAGACATGACCACCCTGGTCAGGTTCCAAACCCACACTTCCGTGACCACTCCGGTCAGGCTCTCGAAAACACACGGAATGTTTCCGCCAAAGTTCTGAGCGTCTTACATACGCTTTTACGACAACAATCGCGTAGCAATCTTTTTAGTCTCTGCTCTGGCCTCAATAATTACGCCGACAATAACAAGAAAAATTGAAATGAAACTTACATTACAAATTGTTGATCTCTACACAATATAACATATATTATAAATATTGTTCTGGCTTCAACCTTTTAGTAAATAATTTGTAAGATGTAGTTTTGTTAAAACGAAAACAAAAAATTTCGAACACGACCAAAGTCAATTTGGCTCATGATGTTGCAAATATTCAAAATAAATATAATTAGGTCTGATTTATAGATAATTATCATTATTTACATAATTATAGTGCAGTTAGAATACCCTGATAATGACGCTTAAATTTTCTTCCCCGAAAAAAATCAAATAATACATAGAGTAGTATATTTTGAATTTAACCGACTTAAGGGGTTGACTCTCACAAAGCTAGGACAGGCGTATTACATGCTGTTTCATACCTGCATAACAAATTAGCTGTTTTGGAAACCAACAGTATCTCTGTGGTGTTACTAAAATTTAACCTGAATATATGCTACATCTACATCTTTTAAAGAGTTAAAAGGCTGTGACGGCGTTGTCGGAGTTGTCCTACATCCATAACCCCGGATTTGACTCCATTTTATTTTCGCGTTAATTTTGTTTAATGACCTTTCTGCCCCTATCCATAAATGTGCTCCTCTCCCATTCCGAAAGGGGGTTGAAATTATACACAAAAATATCTATAAAAACGTTAACTATATCAAGGACCCCGATAAAATTTCGTTCGACGAATATAACGACCGTTTTAACATGTTTGAATATTTTCAACCCCGTTCATTTGCGTCAACTGCGTAAACGGTAAGTCTATTGTCATAATAAAACTCTTCGTCATCCATAACCCCGGATTTGACTTCAATTTAAGTTGTAACGCCCTTCCGTCCCCATCCCTAAGGGTGCCCCCTTCCCATGCCGAAAGGCATCTGTAGAGTAACTTTTAATCTAATCGACAACGAAAACTAATTATCAGACGCTAAAAACGACCGTTTTAGCATGTTTTAAATTTTACAATCGTTGACCCCTTGGCAGTTTCCTAAATATTTGGAGAAGCACTTGATATGGAGAAATTTTCTTTCTAGGAATATAGGCCGTTTGAACATGTTTGAAAATGTCGACCCCCGCCCGTTGGGGTTAAACATTTCTTCTTGTTGTGCACTAACGTCTGGGTCGGGGGTCACAGGGTGATGTGACGTCACTATCTCTTGGCGCTCGGTAATTAAACACAAAATTATAAAACGTTTGTAATTATAATTCTTTCCTACTGTATGCTAGGATTTACTCACCCTCACAGTACCGTTTCTTGTGCTTTTAATAATATGTCTACACATTTAAATCTGTATAGAGATTGTCGTTTGTAAACACAAACACAAATACAAAATGTTTTATTATTAGCTATAGTATTAATCATTATATATATATCATTATGTTCTCTTGTGTTTCTTTGTTCAGTTTCCTTTTTTTTAGTCTATTTGCCTATCTGTGTTTCTCTTTCCAACCCGACGCCCTCCTCTTTTTTCCCTTGCTTATAAGGGTGGCCGCCTTTGCCCTTTTAAAGAAACTACCTTCGGAAACTTTTCCTCGAATACGAAAACTCAAATAATACGAAAACGTTTCGAAAACCCTGGCTTCAGTCGCCTTCTCTGAGTCTCCCCCAAACCCCTTCAACGCCCCACCAGAGATTTTGTAGACTAATTACTACATCAATCCTACCCCTTCACTCCGTATCCACACCACCCCCGTCCCGTACTCTCCCTGTAGAGGAACTTTGACTGAATAGCGAGAATTAATCTTACAGCTCAACACTTTTGCCTTCCAGAGACCGCAAACACGGCTTTGACTTTGCAACTTAATCTTCCATTAAAACCGGAATATTCGTATAAAGTGACGCTGATGGGGAACGGATCTGGAGGGGAGAGGAAAAAAACAACCCCAAACCACTCACTCAAACAAACATGGATTCGACGGACATAAATAATTAAGACAGGGATGAGAAAAGATAAAAGCTGTTTTTTAGGACACAAAATTTGATCAACTTGATCAAGTTTCTTAGTAACACAATTAAAAATAAATACGTTACTCATTAAAATCTAAATAAATTTTTTAAAAAATTTAAAATTCTTCTACAGCCTCCACCCGCTATAGAAATTGAAAGATGATACAAAGCGAGATTTTTCTGACGTCATTACGACGAACAATTAGTGAAACTGTAAAGCCTTGGACACCCAAAATCAGAAACGATCGTGTGACGTCACCGGGTCGTTAAGGCAGAAGTCTACTTTATCGGCGGCGCTAGTTTTCAACCATACCGTAACATCCGTAACAGAGGATTGAATAAAGAATCTCTACCCTGGTCGCTGAAAAGAAAATTAAAAAGTCTGTAAGTTCGATTAGAGTTAAGAAGAAACTTGGCTGTTTCTCTCTGTACCTCCAAAATCGGAACGCTTAAAAACTGATAGTTGGTCGGCGACGACGGGGGACAAGTCAGCGTTGCCGAACAATCGCAGTGACATAAATAAATGACCTTAAGTCAGATAAGTAAAATATAAAGTATATTGAAAAACAACAATATGATGTCAAATTATCCAGTAGCAAAATGTCGGGTATTTCACTTTTTACCCAAGCTGTATATTGTTCGTTAGACTGAATTTCGATCTCGAATGCACTATTTGATACAAAATTTTATGCTCTATAATTTATTATCAAACATCATTTTCAATAGAATGCTCATGCTTCTGCTATTCGGGAAGAACTGAAAAATGTGTAAAATATCTTGGTTGTTAGGCCAAAGTAATATTTTTCCTAAGTCTTTCGAATTGGAAAACTTGGTTTTTGGCTTCAACATGTAAAAGTTGGGGGGTGGGGGGGAGAAAAAAACACCCGACGGTGGAGGCTCTTTTTTTTGGGACAGTCACTGGGTTATATGCACAACGACGTTTCGTCCTCTTCTAGGATCTCATCAGGTATAACGATTTTTTTAAAATAATTTTGACAATTTGAATTCAAGATTCCTACTGTCATACGTTACACGTAGTGATATTCTTACAGTTTTGAATGCGGTGTGGCAACAGCGCCTTACACCACCTTGATCCGCACCCCAACTATCTGTCTTCTAATTTTAATTGCAGTGTAGTTCAGAATTATTTTTCTCATCCTTTAAATCGATTACACGATGTTTTCTGGTTATTCTTTTCTCATAGCTTGTTGCTGTTATATTTTTGTGTTCCCTCTTTCTATGCACTTAGATTACTTCGCTTCCTTTGTTTTTTCCTCGTTCTTTCTTGTCTGTATTTTTTTTAAAAAGATTAATTCTTCCTCTGCGCCGAGTCCAGCCGAGTGTAAGCTTCACCCTGCAGACTACTTACAGGGGCAGCGTTGAGCTCTCCTGATAAAAAAAAAGGCGGGTAACGAGGAAATACGTCACATATACCCGTAACGTAAAACAAATAGATCCTCTTCAAGATTAAGTATTTAATTAGTTTGAAAAGAGTACATTTTAATACTTCGTAGAGAAAATTCGAAAGCACATATACATAGTTGAAGCAATGTTACCCCCACTAAATATAAATGTAATTAAATTTTTCTGTTGGCCTAGGGAAAACCTAAGAAACATTTTTAAATTTGTAAATTTATCGATGGTCAAGTTTTAATGATTTTATTTTTTTTCCCAGGTTGGTAATTTTGCAGTGCTGTTTTCTGTTGAAGCCCGAATTTTATGGCTCGAATTTCAACATGTTTCAATCTTCAGGTAAGTTCAGATATAACAAATAAAGAGTTTCTTCTGAAGAGCTTTCACCTCCCCCTCCCCCAGTAATTAGTTTCACGGCGACTTCGGCACCCAACTACGCCCGTTGATGCTCAATAATAATGCAGTTCTCAATTTTTGAAATGGAAGGATTTGATTCTATGGCTTTCACTTTATTTACCACTAAATTACTCTCACAGTTGACTAGGATTTAGGGTGTTCGTTCTAAATGATGTTATTAAAGACCAACATTCCCTACTTCTACGGCTTCTACTACGCTGTATCGCCTTGTCGCGGTATGACGTCACCTGATGACGTCAGCCCTACCCGGTAACTTACTGCGGTTACCATGAACTCGACTGTTCGATATTATATATATATGAATATCTGTCTGTGTCTCAATCACGTTCCGAAACCATTCACCCGATTTCGATTAAACTTTGGTGAGTTGTTACCAGATGTATTTTTTATTTTCATTGCGTACCACCTATGTTTTAGTCTCTATTCAGTTAAAGGTTGTATTTATTTATTCCTTTAAGGTACTGGGAGTATTTTTAGACTTTAATAAGTTAGGGATTATTCTTTACTGTTTTAATGACAGCCTTTCGAAGCGTTAGGAAACAAAAGGTTAAATTTAAAAACATGCTAAATCGACCAATATTAGCGTCGATTAATTAGTTTTCGGACTCTATGTGATTAATAGTTTCTATCCAGTTGTTTTTAGTGTATAATTTCAACCTCTTACAGCACCAATAAAGGAGTGGATGGAAGTGATTTACATAAAAATAACAAAAGAGATTAGAGCCAAATCGAAGGTCATAGATGTCAATGAGTTCAATTCTGACATTCAGTATGTCAGTTAAGTTGTAGTTCAACCCTCAGGAGTAGGGTGTTGAAACGAATTTCCGTTTACAATGTTAAATACGTAGAGCAATTTCTGCCACACTTTATACACACGTGTTCTTAAGATCCAGGAACAAAGACTGGGGGGGGGGGGGGGTAAGACACACACCTACCACCTCTAAGGGTTTATGTGGAGGGGAGAAATTTAAAAACATTTATAAACTGACATTATTAGGGTCGAATAAAACGTTTTCGGAGTCACTTAATTTAATAGTGACATTATAGAATTTTTAAGTGTCCAATTTCAACTGAAAAAGCCAAGGGAGGAAGCACCCTTACCAAACGGGTGGTGGTGGACCGGGTTTACATAAAAAGTAATGCAAAAAAAGACATAAGTGTCGATTAAATGGTTATACGAGTCACTGAGTTTAATTCTCGCATTAACCACGGCGGTTAATTAAATTTTATGTTCTTCTTCGTGGATGCGGACGTGGCTGAGAAAAGGTTACATGGAGTAGTTTTGAGTTACCGGGTGTATTTTTTATTTTCTTGGCGCACCACCTATTTTTTAGCCTCCATTCAGTTAAAGGTTGTAATTATTTACTCCTTCAAGGTATCGGGAGTATTTTTGGACATTAATAAGTTTGCGAGTATTTTTTTACTGTTTTAATTCGTCGCTATTTTTAGACACTTATTTTATGTAGTAGGAGAATTCCCGAGTTGTTAAAGTACCGTCAGTCTTCCTAATGAAGTTAGCTTCTGAGGGGTTAGGTCGGGGAGGGGACTGTAGATGTGTAAATGTTCCAAACACTGTTGCTATTGATGCTGGTTAAATTAAATGTTTTTCAAAAGGCTAGTGTCGAATCAATTAATACTCCGGGCTAATTTAATTATATACCCGGGCAACGCAGCGCTATCAGATAGATATATTAATTGTATTAATGCTCAATATTCGCTACTTTTACGGCTCCTTCGGTATTATGTTGCCTTGTCTGAGCATGACGTCACCTGTTGACGTCTTCTCTGTCCGGTAACTTACTATGAACTTGACTCTTCGATATTATTAATAATATTTATTAATCTTATTAATGCTCAATATTTGCCACTTTTACGACTTTTATTATGTTGTGTTGCCTTGCCTGAGCGTGACGTCACCTGATGACGTCAGACCTCCCTGGTAACTTACTGCGGTCGGTGTGAACTTGACTCTTCTATATTAATAATATTTTTTTTATAACATTTAGGCTCAATATTCGCTTCTTTTACGCCTCTTTCAATGCGGTGTTGCCTTGTCTGAACGTGACATAACCTGATGACGTCAACCGTGTGAGAACGATCTTGACTCTTCGATATTATTATTAATAATATTATTGAATGTTCCTCATAGCGCTGCTGTTCGCATTTCTGCCGGATGTTAACGTCGAGTTCTAGTCGTTTGCTTTCCTCCATCTTTACGAGGGGTTCTTTTACTCTGAATCCCTTAAGGGCGTTAAACCCTAGCCTCTCATTGTTTCTCGTTGCCTCGGTGGATCCTGGACTAACTAACAACCTCGTCTCTCCTGTTATTAAATGACCTTGGGCTGTCTTGCATTTTACATACACTCATCGCTCCTTTTCATTAAAGATCTCCTTTTCTCTCTCTCTCTTGCTGTTGTTAACAAGTCTGACTCTTCAGAGTTTGCATTCCCCTTTTACACACTCTCTTATTTTATCTCCTCTCCTACTCCATTTTCCCTCCGCCCGCTCTCATACCAACTTAACAAACGAGTCTAAATTCGTATTACTTGCAACGTTTTCCTTATTAAAACACACAGGGGGTTTTGAAACAACTACGTCACTCTTTAACTGAAAAACTGAAGATGAATTCTTACATTCTTTACTCCGAACCATTTCTAAAATAATCTCCTTTCATCCATGGAATGATTTTTGCTTTTCTTTTTTTGTAAAATTTGCTTCATTGGGCCTCTTTATTTCTTATTTCATTTATTATAAATAACTAAAAGCCAGTAATTAATAAAGAATTATTGGATGACTTATTGGCTTTTAAGCATTTCTATAAAATGATTTTTCCATTTTCTGGATGTTTGTTTGCCTGACGATTTATATATTTTTTTTCCTAGTGGTTTTCCCTGGACCTCTTTTCTTAGGGAGTAGCATTCATAAATTGTAACTTATATCTTTAGGTCCACTTTTTCCTCAATTATGTCATTTTTAAATTATGTTAGAAAAAATTATAGTACTTTTATTCCTTTGAAATTAAAATCAGGTTGAATTTTTCCAAAAATTGCAATTGAATTATTCTGTAATAAAATTTAAAAACATATTTTATTTTGTAGTCCGTTAATAAATATATTATTTAAATCCGTGTCACAGTCAAGGAAAATAATATATGTCGTGAGAAATGACTGAATTTAAATTACGTGCATATTCCAGTTTATTTTGTACCGTAATTTAAGCGAGTAAAACCTGCATAAATTTTATAGTATTTGTGGGTTTTTTCTTTTCGCAGTCTAGTTGAGAAATAAAAACGATTATTACATCAGAAACTTTTTTGTCAACTGCCTCCTAAACTGGTCGAGGTACGGAGAAGGAACCCCACAGCAAACTCCTAAACTGCTGTCCCGCTATCGGAAGGGCGTGAGACAAGTACCCAATGCCCAGCCTACCTGATGCAGGTTTTTCTATGGTTTTTCCTGCATTACTTTTAGGCAAATGCCGGGTAGGATCCTTAAACTATAGCCCGGGGGTCCTAGTTAACCCTTGGCTACCTTCCTCTACCCTTCCGCATCCCCCCTTTCAAATCCCTTCCAATGCTATTAAAGGGGACTTGCCACCATGTTGATTACCCTCATGTAGCCTGTTACCCTAAACAAAAAATGGGCATACGGTAAGAGTTGTCCGCTATTCATATTGGAATAGTCGGCCAGCTGCCTCCTAAACCGGTCAAGGCACAACGAGGGGAAAGCTGAAAAACCCCTCTCCCGCCATCGGAAGGGCGTGGGAGAAGTACCAACTGCCCGACCTACCTGATGCAGGTTTTTCGAGGGTTTTCCCTGCATCACTTTTAGGTGAATTGCTGGGTAGGATCCTTAAACCATAGCCTGGGGGCCCTAGTTAACCCTTGGCTTCCGCATCTCATCTTTCAAATACCTTCCTATATTATTAATCCACCATGTGGATTAACCTCACGTAGCCTGTTACCCTAAAAATAAATAAAAATAATTTAAGTTGAATAGAGAGTGAAAAATAATTATTATCTACGTTTGAAAATGTCAGTAAATTTAATTTCTATACCTGGTGATGTCATTTCTGCACCTACTTGACGTTGAATAGTCTGGGATATTATTTTTGTTAAACAGGTTCTTACTTTCGGGGCACACTGTAGGTCTCCAAATTCATCACGTTGAAAAAATAAAGCAAAGGTAATCTCGGGACTCCAGGGATATTTATTTATTTAGAGCGACGGAAATCAGTTCCATTGAGTGTTGTGCGGAGCGGATCTGCAGCGTGTTTGTTGTTGAGAGCAACGCCAAAGTTTTCCCCCTAACAATGGGCTAACAATGGCTGGCATTGTCTCGCAGAGATGAAGGGCCCCAGGTTGTGTAATCCAAGGCGTCTATTCTATTGTGTTCAATTAAGCAGACACAAATAGCCAAAGAGTGCGGACACCCCCATGCAAAGATCTCATCCAAAATGGCGGAGAATCAACATGAGTACAATAGTAGTAAGACAGTGAAGCTGGTGGTTGGTAAAGGGATAGAGGGGCGAATGAACAAATGAAATACTTGTTATGTTCTCTGTATAAAAAAACGGGGTGAGTTTTCGAGGGTGGAAAAGCGGCTTTTGTATGCATATACGAATATTGAAGTGAACAATGGCAAAAAAGTACCATCAGTAGAAAAAAAAAAGAAGAAACAACTACGAGGACTGATGTCTGCAGGACGACTGGGGAGTTTTGTCGAGTCTGGGGTTTCGAAGAAAATAAATCTTTTTGAAATAATGGAATAGAATAGAATACTGTAGAACAGCGAAGAATAAGAACTGAATAAAATAGAGAATATAATCAAATAGAATAAATATAATTTATTATTATAAAGTAAAATGGAAAAGAACAACATTAATAAAGAATATAATTAAAAATGGATTAAGAGAATGTAGTAGAAGAGAATAGAATTGAGTAGAATAAAATAAATCGGGAACGAATAGAATTAAAAAATAGAAGAGAATATAATTGAGTACAGACGAATAGCGTAGAATAAAGGAATCATGGAAAATAATAGATAATGCTAGAATGGAGTAGCATAGAATCAGAATTAAATGAAAAATAGAATAGAATTGAATTGAATTGAATTGAGTAAAACAAAAGAAAGAAGAAAATTAATAAATGATAGAACTACTAATGAATAAAATTATGGAAGAATGTAAGAGAATGGTGTAGAATTGAGTATAATGAAGAAAACTGGAACAGAAAATTACGAAAAAGAGTAAAACAGACTGGAATATTATTTTTCGATTTCGCAGACACGAAAACCAAAGGGTGAAGAACGAGGAACAAAGTGGCCGCCATACCACCGTTTCTTCTCGTCACTCGTCGTAACAGTTTGGGAGGGATCCAAAATTTCCCTTTCTTTTGAGTTATAGAAATTTATTTTACTGACGCCATATTTCGATGCTTCAGAACCAAGTTCATCTCTTGACGTCACATAAAGTGGAAGCTGAGTAACACAAAATGGCAGTGGGTCATGAGATACACCGCCATCTTGCAGCTTGTGACGTCAGTCTGTGATAGTAACAGATCGTATATAAAAAATTAGATTAAATCGACCAAGCCGAGAGTGAGCTACAATCAGTAGTGTTAATGATTGTAATTTAGATACCTTCAAAAAACAGGAAATCGTGAAAATAATTGAATATTCTGAAGCATCGAAATATGGCGTCAGTAAAATACATTTTGGATCCCTCTCAAACTGTTCAGAATAGTGACTTGAGGAAACAGTTGTATGGCAGCCATTTTGTGTCTCGTCCTTCACCTCTACTCTTTCATGTCTGTGAAATTCTACAAAACCTTTCCTTTTTTTCATTCTTTTCATTATATTCACTCAAATTTTTCTTCATTCTACTCAGTTCTGTTCTGTTGTATTCAATTATTTTAATTACATTCTTCTCCGTTTTATTTTATTCTACTCAGTTCTACTCCCTTGTATACCATTCCAATCTTATTTAAGTCAATTCTATTCTGTTGTACTATACTCTACTTGATTCCAGTTTTTAAATCTATTCATTATGAATTCAATTCTTTTCTATTTTATTTTATTGACGTCTATTCGATTCTATTCTCAATTTTATTAATTCTAGTCTTTATCTATTATTTTTAACTAAATTGTCTTCGCCACCATACTCTTCTGTACTCCAGTATTTTCTCTTCTATTCGATTTTATTTCATTGTATCTAGTTGACGTCAGTAGCAATGTGTCTTCCTTCCATCCCTTATTTGATAAAAAATATTTATTTTTTCTAAATTCCAGACTCGACAGTCCTCCTATTCCTTCTGTCGTCATCCGTTCTCGTAGTTTCTTCATCTTCTGCTACTGATGGTATTTAATTTTTGCCATTCTTTACCTCAACACGCATATATACATACAAAAGACGCTTTTCTAACCATGAAAACTCACTCTGTCTTTACAGAGAGCATAACAAGTCCTTAATTTGTTCCTTCACACCTTTCCCAGCCTGATGAAATGAGTAATCAAGGAACGAGACTTCAATTTGGAAAAGTTTGAACGGAAGCCGCTGTGTCTCACGTCGATCGCTCCTGAAGGACACGTTGGCCGTTTGAAACGTACCCAGTTTATTTCGTCTCCGTTCAGCTCTAGTTTCATAATTGTACTGTTTCCTTCCTCTCGTCACCTCGTCGTAGAACTTTAGAAATGTATCATAACTGCATTTATCTCCCTCTCCAATCCTCTCACATCTGTTTTTCACCCTCCTGGACGGTTCCTCACTGCAGGTTTCAACTTGATTAAAATCCTCGCACTTTTCCCAGGAGGATTCATTTGTTTTTACAAAAGAACACGCACAGAAAGAGAGATATGAAGGGAAAGTAAAAGGGAGTGTAAATTTTCTAACAAACAACTCTTAATTTCGTTCCCTTTTCAGAGCCACTGGAAAGCCAAGGAGAGGGTGGCGCGGGTTGGAAGGAAAAAAACATAATTTTAATTCATTTCAGATGAAAATTAAACGTTTTGCAGTGTCGGAAAGAGAACGACAATGATTCTGGGATGAGGAGGTGTTGATGGTTAGTTAGAGTACGTCATGAATTACTCAAAATTAATACTGTTTCTGTGTTTTTAGAGACACGCATCGAATTTTTTTTAAAGGTTTCTAGAGCAGAAGACAGAGGAATAAGAGAGACAGGAACAGAAAGGGAACGTGGAGTAAATAAAGCAAGAAGCTTCTGGGGCTTTTATCTCGTTGATTAAAAAATATTCGCGGAAATTAATTAAATTTTGCGGGGAGGCAGACGAGGGAAGGAACGAGATACGAGGAAAGAAGAAGGAAAAGGGAGGAAAGTTGAAAATGGTAGGAGGGGGCTGATAGTAAAATTAAAGCGATGGTGCGGGACTCAACACAACTACTGGGAAACAGTGTCGGTTTTGTTTTATTATAGTCACTTAACCGTTTCTCTGTGAGTTAATAATTCATGTTTACCTATATATTGTAACGCGTGTACTTTGGTTTAGTTTTGCTTTGTCTCGGAAGTGTTGTTAGCTGTGGTTTGGAAAATTCGAAGTGCACGTGCGTGGGGGTGGAGGAGATAAACATTTCCATCCAAGTAATTTTCGTGTCCTGTCTCGATTATTGGCCTCAACATGACAGAATAGGTGGCCTTTGTTGACTACGGAACTGCAGCTGCGTGCTATAACTCTTGTAACAATGGAAGAATCAGTGAAACTGACATTTCGACGAAGTTTTCTAATAATGAAAAAAGTAAAAGAATGGGAGGGTATAATAAGATAAGCTTCTGAAACTGGAGCAGTTGTTCTGCGCTCACCGCAGCTGGTGGATGTGATTATGAGAGGCTACGTATTGCGTTACGTGTATACGTTTTAAGTGTCACCGATCTTCAAATCTCATGAGTTCTGCTGTAAACTTTTCCAAGTTGTTGTCTCTGATATAGTCCGACGCAGAATCGTCGTGAGAAAGGAGCCGCAATTTGTTAGTGAAGAGTTCATCGAAGCCACACAATTTAGTACGACGGCTTGCCAGCAATCAATCCCGGAGGCCGACGCCTTAGCCAGTGGTCAACCCCTGAGTCGACGCCTTGCAACGGTAATGACTAAAGTCATCACTGCACTTAACCCGTTCTGCCAGCTGTGAGATACGGAGACGTCGGTACGAGAGCTACAGCAGGCAACACAACACAGAATAGCAGTACGTATTTGGTACGGGCAGCAGATCTCTTCTATGTAAAAACCACAGGTGCCTGAGATAAGAGTTTTTCATGCTTAACTGTAATAAATTTTATCTAAAAATTTCTTTAATGGTCAATAATTTTTGATTTAACGTAAGAACCCAGCTCAGAAAAATAGTTACTTACAATATATAATATTTATTTTACACTGCGATCGAGGAGAAGTTGAGTGGAATGGAACCAAAAAAAGTATTAAGTCTAAAATTAAAAGCAAAAAATATATAAATACATTTACCAATCGAAGAATCGCGAAGAATAGGAATCAATTATTAACTGAAGAAATAAAAAGGACACTAAGTTGAAAAGAAGTCAGACGATCCTTGAAAAAAAAACAGCTTCAAGACAAGAAACGTGAAATGTAAACACATAAACTCCAGAAAATCACAAAAATTTGATGCCTGAAAATGTAACTTGGAATAAAACATGAGAAAAATGTTTGATGTGGTAAAAACACACCGAAGAATAAATAGGACCGAAATCAACAGTTAGAAAAAACTGGAAATTAAGACACAAAAAAGAAGACATGAAAAGATAAGAAACGGCAATAAAGCAATGTGTACAGGGAAAAATATAAGGAAATTGGGGGAATATTGAACCACGAAAAAAATTTGAAATAGATAATAAAGAACCTGACAATGAAGCTATTATAGTTGTCGTTCAAATCAAACCAACAAACAGAAAATTATGTTTGAAAAATGAGAACTTTACAGTTAAAAACATCAGGAAAACAGCGAATAGAAAACATTTTATTTTCCGGGAGAAAATAACAACAGGGAAAGACGTGATTTAAATATGTGTAAAATTAGATACACTGTAAATGGAAGAAGTAAAACTCTATACGTAGGACCAGCAACTAAAGAAATGCATACAGGGAAAAAGAATAAATCGAGTATTATGAAATTGGAATCTTGAAAAGAAAAATTAGAAGAACAGAAGAAACAATTGCCTGCATTCAGAATACAAACTAAAAAAAGTAAACAAAAAATTCTGTAAGGGAAAAGCCAATTTTGCAAATTTGTAAAATGATTTCTACATTTCTGTGTGATATTACACCCCCCCTCCCCCTCGGACGTGGTGGAAAAGGTTCTACATGAGGCCGACGATGTGGTGAGGGAAAACTGACGAGGCTCGAAGTAAAATAAACAAGGCCGCTTTGGTTTCAACAATAGACGCGGTTGCGGCCATTGTCTTCGACGAGTGGACCTCACGTTATTTGCTCGAAGCATTCACCCCAACACCCCTTTTCATTTATTTAAAATTTTCCTCCCCTCAACGCGCATTTGAAACGTAAAAGTTAAATATCCTAGATTTAAACACGCCACGTGATCCGTTATTCATTCTATTCTACAATTGACGACGCTGGTGACGACACGGGTGGTGATAAAGAAAGGGGGAAAGAATAAAAAAGAAACGGAAACCTCCCTTGAAATATTGCGAACGAGGTTCCCCTGGCGAGGCGATTTGTTCAGTTTAAAAGCGTGAATAGGGAAACGAGTTTTTTTTATATTGTAGTTGTTGTGTGTTGTGATTGATAGTGTGAACGTCTCTCTGGTAATGCGCTTCCTTCCTCTGAAAACTCTTCTATATTCAACATGAAAGGGGAAAAATAAAGAAACAGTGAATCTACAGGACGACCTTTTCTCTCCGAGGGGATAATACATTTACGTAATAGACGTCATACGTTTCTCTCTCTCGATTTAGTCGTTTTGTGTGTTGTGTGTGTGAAAGGAAGAGGGAACAACACGACACAAAAGGCGGAGTCCGCAGCCAAGATCTACATACATTTGTGCAGATGGCTCTGCCGTCTCAAGACATTTGTCTGTTTCATTCCACTTCGAGATATTTATAAATATTTCTGAATGTTAACACACTATATTAACAAATTCGTTTAACAGACTTTTTTCTTTTGTTTCTTTTAAATTACTTAAAATTACTACCATTATTGAATTTGAAGATTTTGCAATAGTTCCATAATGTGGAAACCATAAGTCAAATCGAATACAAACATGATAGGATTAAACATTGGTAGCAAATACAATAATTGACAAAGGAATTCTTAAACGCAAGAAAATTACATACATTGGGTCAAACAGAACATGAAATAACACAATGTCTTAAAACTATCACAATTTTTTTAAATATTAACAATTAAAATACCATTATTGAAGTTAAATTTTTATTTTATTTAAAACTATTTGTGTGCCGGCTTTGCCCTTGGTTGACATACATCTTAATAAAACAATAAGTGGCTGACGTTATTTCATTGATTAAATATGACAGATAAATATAATTGTTGACATTGATTAACTTAGTTTATAAGTTAAAAATATATTCTAATACTAATTAAAGAGGCCATTAATTGTTTAAATAATTGGATTGTTTAGCGGTACAAATTCTTAAAGACGACAACGACGGCAGACTCTTTGTCGGCGATCATTGTTGCTGTGACTGGCTGAATTCAGTCTGGCGGATATTATAGTCAAGAGAGGGAGAAAAATTTAAGAGTACAAACAGCGTGGCCCAAGCTTAAAAATTCATCTGAGAGGCTTATATGTTTTAAAAATCCAAGTAAAAAGGTCTGGACGGAGAGACACGTTATAAAAACCGCAAAGCTGAAAAAAAACGTTTAACGCAACGTTCAGATACATACGAGTACCGAAATAACACTTTCCGCATAAAGTCGTTGAGAAATAATACGTCCGACTGTTGACCAGAGGTGCGGCTGATCGAGTTCCCGGAGGAATAATACAAGAACTATAACCGTGTGTTTTGACCATGATGTGTAGAATCAGCTATTAATGGCCTTTTTAGTGAATTCTGTCCCAAGCTCCGAAAACTAAGTCTGGTACCAACAGGGCATTTGTAAGTACAAACCAAACTAATTAAATTCTGTAAACGGTAATTAAGTGTCTTAGTCAGATTGCGTTCTTTACATTTTGTTATATTTCGTATTCCGTTCGTTTCAATTTGGTTGAATTTTAATTATTTAATTTATAATTTTTGATTGTTCTTACTTATCAAACCCAGTTAAAGACCGTGAGAAGAAGAAATATTAAATTTGATTGTTTGTGAAATATAAAAGATTGTATTTCACTTTGAACGCCACCAATTATAAATAAAAAAATATTTGTTTGTTAATTATTGAATTCGGCGTGCCAACCGAGGGCAAATCATTTGTAAAATACTAAATGAACACCTGTTAAATTAATCTTTGGCAAATTAAAAGTTTTTTAACATAATCATTTTGTTAAGTAATTCCTTTAATTAATCTTTATTTTTGCTCATTACATTTTTGGTTCCACAATGTGTGGTAATTTAATAAATTATTTATTTTGATCATTACAATATATATAAAGCTGAAATACTGGATTTACGTCAAAATGAAAAAAACTTAAATAATGGTATTGTCACTGTCAATTATCTATCTAATCTTCTAATAAATATAACTGAGTTTTTGTATATTTGTTGATATGTGTTTATGCATTATGTTGTTGCGCACCCGTGGGGCTAATTTCACCAAAATTCGTACACGTGTTCTTTGGGACCAGAAAACAAACAAAACCGGCTGGTATATACGTCAGATAAATATTTTAGAGGTCAAAGACATTCATAGTGTTTCTTCCGATGATCTGTGTTTAATTTCAACATGGGAAAGGAGCACTCTTAGGGGTGGAGATGAAGGGGTGTTACAAGAAAATAACGCGAATACAACCGAGATGAGAGTTTAATTATGACATTGAACTTACTATTTAATCAACAGGAGCGGGGATGGAAATTTTGAAACTTGCAATCACAGCCAATATTTGCGTTTAAGAAATATTTTTTAATGTTAATTACATTGATAGTACTTCTACCGTTTATATTTGTGTATAATTTCACCCCTCTAGGTTTGTGAGGAGAGCATGCAAAGAGGAAAGATCGTTACAAGAAAAATAACGAAAGAACAATCTAGATTTGAGTCAAATCGGGGTTATGGATGTCGCTGAGTTCAATTATAGCATTAGAATTTCTGTTAAACCCAGAGGGGTGGGGGCGGAAATATTGAAACATGTTAAAAAGGTCGATATATTTGTCGAAAGAAACTTTTTCAGGGATCATTGAGTTCAAACATGTTCGGCATGGTGAGATGTGCACATTTATGGATAGATAAAAATATTGCTTAAACAACGGAGATTGGAGTCAAATTATTTTTAAAACACATTACTTTTCGTCCCCAAATTACCTCATTGGTTTTTATAAAAAATTATAAAGATACTATTCTAACACCTTAATTATTACTTACAACTTAAGTATTACTTATATTTTTTAACCAATTACTAGCATGGAAGTGTGAACATCTTTTCATTAAATAACAACCTCCATTTTATTTAAATAATTTGCATAATCTGGCTTAATTTTTTAAGAAAGTAATGTTAAATACGTAATATGTTGGTCAGAAAATTTTGTAATCGTATTCAAAACATGATATTTAACAGACACAAACGTTTTATTTGGACCTCTTCATCTTTAAATTAAGAAATCAATTCATTTTTCTTGTAATAAATTGTAAGTAACAGTCTATAAATTATTATACATTATTGTGTTAAAAATTATTTCAATAATTTTTTTAGATAACAAACTTGAATTGTTATTGTATATGTTAAATATTATGATAATAAATTTATTCTACCAATATAGGCTGCTGTTTTTAATATCAATTTTAATTTTTTGTTCTGTTGTATTTAAGTAAATTTAATCTGATATGTTGTTTCTTTAAAAACATTCTTGGTATATACGTTCAAAAATAAATTTCATGACATAATGTTCTAGTTTAATTAATATATTTATTAATAATTTAATTTTTAAAGGTCAGATAAATATAATCATTAATATTGATGCCAAGGGTAGAGAAGTTTTTATTGGGTAATATAATAATATAATTATGTCTTTAAATTTCATAAAAATATAATTTTTTGCAATCTGGCACATCTTAAATTTAAACATCGGTTAAATAATAATGTATAATATGGTCAAATCACAGGAATTGTATAAATGTGACTTGATTCCTAACCATATTAAACAGTTTAATCTTACTACTTGAAAAATCAGTTTCTTCAACAACGATATTAATATGAAATTTAATAAAAATTTAAAAATTTTTGTAATTTAAATTGTTAAATTAAACATTTAAGGTTATTTTTATTTTAAATAATATAAACAATCTAGAAGAATATATCATTAAGTTAATTCCAGAACATATACCAGGATATTAACTTCACTACTACATAAGAATTTTTTTTAGAAAGCAATATCAACACTTCAATGCAAATTATATTTTAATTATTACGAATTGGTTCAAGAATTTAAGTAATAATCATATTTCTAGAGAAGTTTATTTCGTAAATAAATTTTCCTTTCCTGCATTGCATTTTAATAAAAACGATAAGACATGTTTTTATAATGTTATCTGTTAATAATTTTCCGACTAATTAGATGATGATATTTCATTAACCAATTTCATACTCATTTTCCAACGTCTGAGAAAACTAATTCATTTCATTTTATTCTTCAATCTAAAACATGGTACTTAAATTTAATAAACCTGATTAAACACAACTACATATACATTTAATAAATTTAAAACTGAAATAATTGTTAATTTAGTATCTTCCCCTGATTAAATTTAAAACAATTCATATGACTTTCCTTTTATTTTCAAAAAAGCTATATTCATTTTATACCAAAATATAAAAATATAGAACTTTATTTTTCTTGCAATTGTAGTGAAATGTTTTGTGTTATTTCTCTTTCCCTGGTTATGCACATTATTTATATATATTAATATTTTTAGTTTCATCTAATAATATGCCTTAGAATCCTAGAGAAAAGTTTCAATTAATTTTCCCCCATTATTATAAAATTAGTTACATTGTACTTAATCTATTAAATGCAACCATTTTTTATATAAACGTAATATGTTTGCTTCGAATTGTGGAGTGAGATGTTAACTTAATTCCCCTCTTTAATTAAAGACAATATAATTTATTAGACTTTTATTTTATTCTAAAATATCATATTTTGCCAATTATAAATAAATTTTTTATTTATTTTCCTATGAATTCTGTAGAAAAGCGTCTACGTATTTTCCACACTATTATAGAATATAATAATCTGATATTTGTTCTTTTTTATAGAAACCTAGACTGAATTTATGCCGAATTTAAATAACTTAAATTTTATTCCAATTCTAGTAGAAAGTTTCCCTTATTTTTCACCCCTCGATTATAAAGGATTAGTTATCTCAGAGATTTTAGTCTTTCTACAAAATGAAACAATTTTATTTTCGCAATCCTAGAGGTAGTGTTTAGGCGTACAAATATTTTCCCCCCATGATTACAGTTAATAATTAATAGGTTTGTTTACCTTCATATAATATATTGTGACGGTTTTATTTCGGTATTTGTAAATTTATATATTTAATTATATGGTCGCCCCATACGAATAACGTAGACAATTAACAATTATTTTTCATTCCCTTTTATAACTTTTTCTTTCTCACCAAGACCCAAATAATCTCAATACTAATCTTACCTCACCATTGTCAACAAATTTAAAATCCAAATTAACAAGTGGAACACACTCGGGTTCAGGACCACCTTTAGAGTGTGACGTCACGTATTTAAAGTTATAGAATTAATTTAAGGTTGACACAACAATAAAATTTAATGAAATAACAAATTTTTAACTAGCTTGAGTTTATTTTTGTGGTAGTGACAATAAGTGTTCCACGACTTATCCTTGACTTATCCCTGAAGAAGAGTAATACAAAACGTGATCACAGTCAATTGCATTTATTAGTCTTTATTTTACAGTAGTTACTGCACCCGTTAAGAGGAAAGAGTAAAATGGCTTGTCGCACTTTACCCTGGATCAGTTTAGTTGTTGCTTTCCGATGATTGAGATTATGGATGGCCAAACTCCTGTATTCCTCGTCCATTCACAGCAACACCAACTAGTTTTTTCCTCTGCGCGCTCCCACGGTAAATGTCATTCCTTCCACTTGTACTATTGTTCCTTTCACTCCCCACAATATCTAATTATTCCTTTGATTGTGGAGCATAATTACTTTTACGTTCCTGTTTGAAGGTGATCAAGAGAAAGAGTAGTGATAGATACATCAGGAACAAAATGTAAAGTGAAAAATACAACAATTTATAATGACGTAACAGTAGTTATGGACCAATCATGTGTCTGGTGCGTTATATTATGCTGTGGTAGTTAGAAGGAAATTACTGAAGGTACTTAGACAGATTTCACTTTTCTTTCAAGTTGCTGTTATTTTTTCGAGGAGAGACACGTAAATAAATTAAAATGTAATAAATATAAATGACGTATCAGCATCTGAGACCCAATCACGGCTTAGTGTGGATACTGACCCAGTTTTTTACATTCCCTGAAAGACGTGATTTTTTTTGTGGATCTGATGAAGAGAAATGTAAAAAAAAATCTCGGACCCTCTGTGGCCTGTAATCGCGGATTGACCAACTCTCTGGAAACTGCAGATCTCGCGGTTGCAGGAGCGAGGGAGATGAGAATCCATCCCTCCCATCCCCCCGACCGCCAGAATTGAATTGTGGCGAGGAAGAGTGAGACTGGTGCAAGGATGGGGAGAGGCCAGTGACATCTGGCTGGGACCTAATGGACTGGCGCTGGCTGGTGCGGCCAAATTGGAAACGGTGACAGCTGGACCAGGAAGGCACTGACGACGGTTAATTGGAGCTCTTAGGGGAGGGGGTGGGGGCTGACACCAGACATTCAACCACCAATACCTACACGCTCAGCGCTTAAAAAAAAAGAGAGACTCGACACACAGACACTGGGATTCATGAAGTGACAGCGTACTTTCAAAGAATATTAAAGATGCTCTTAAATTGTATTTAACATTCTACGACTTCACTTGAATTTAATTTACCTTATAAGAATGGAAATAACTTATTTTCCTTCTTAGTGATGGACCAACAATGTGCAGAGGCCAGTTCCTATTTCAAAACGCCAAAATTGAATTTTTTGTGTGTATATTCCGCATACGAATCCACACCCGTGGAAAATATTCAACCAAAAATTAAACACGTGTTCTTCTCAAACCGGAAACAAATACTGTGGGGGTAATACATGTCTACGTCTTCTAAGAGCGAGGGGAAAAATACTCAGACACTCTAAAAAGGCCAAAATTTCCGTTGATGAGATTGATAGTGATCTTGTATAATTTTAACCCCTTTCTTATTGGAGGGGGAGAATCGTTAGTAGGTTGGGGGTGAAGGACAAAAATAATGCGAAAACAAACGATATTGGAGTCGAATCCGGGATTATGGATGTCGCTGAGGTTAATTACAACATTCAACTTGCAGGATAAGTGCTAGGAGTGCGGGTAGAGAGGAAAGCAAATTTGGCATAGGGGTACATCGAACCGGGGAAAACCACCCCGTAATATTTTTTTTATCGATCAGAAGCTTTTTCCAACCGGTAAATTTCAATATTTCCTTAAAACCTATTTCTTTCTAACGATTTTTTCTTCAGTTTTATCGTTCCTATTTAAGATATATCGTTAAGTTCCAAAGTTTTCTTTTATTCATAACCCCATTTCTAAAATAAAATAAATACAACTTACATGATCATAGAGACAATTCATTAATATTTTTGGCACTGAACATGTAACAAAATTTTCTCTTTTGTTTATAAATGTTTATTAATTATCTCATATATATATGTATATATATGTAATATATGTATTGTAATAATTAAAATATCCTATGAATATGGCGTTTCTAAATGAAAGAACTTAAGTGAAAACTATTAAACAAGATTTATTAACAATTTTAAAACAAGTATAAAATACACAAAATATTTGGAATCTCAGGGTCTTGAACTGGGTTTGATAAATGGCAGAATTTATATAATCAATATTACATTTACTTATTTTTTGGAAATCAATGAGTCTGAACATAGACGAAATTTGTTGCGGAAGAAATAATACTAAAGATTGAATTTAAACAATTTTAATTTTATCAAGAATTAAGGATATCATTTTATCGATAATTAAATAATTAAAGAACGATCTGACTTTTATCTTTTAAACACGGTTTACAAATGATTTTAAAGTTTTTCTCTAGTTACGGCCGCCCAGGTCTCATTTTTAGTTTTTCGTGCACAATTTTGGGGACATCACTGATTCTAAGTTCTCACAGACTCTAAATGTTCACAGGCTCTAATTGGCGTTGTTTGTTAGTTGGTTTAACACAAATTGGTTGGTTCTCGATGCTTTACTGCAACTATTTGCTCTGTCTCCTTCCCGACTGAATATTGCTTTACTTTTTAATATTTGAAAGAATGTTTGTGACTGGACCACATTCTTTCGTTCTGACTGCTGACTGTAAAACTTTTCGTCTGGTCTATTCGCTGTCTGCTGCCCGACTGTACTGTTCAAATTTTCATGACTTGGAATTTTGGTCTTTTCTCCTTGCTGCTTACTGCCCGACTGTAAAGCTTTCGTCTCGTCAATTTTGAGCGCGTAAACTCTCTCAACTGATCAACAATGTTTTCTTTGCCTTGCCAGTTTGTTGCGGCGTCCGCTCTATATCCACTAAGAATGAGTCCTCTACAATTCAACTTTTCAATTAGAACAATGCTTTAATTACCAATTCACTACAGTATATATATATATATATATATATATATATATATTAGAGATTACAAATATGAAATATTAATAAATTGTTTCGTTAATTATTGGCGGCGTAACTTGGAGGCCAGAGCATTGTTTAGAACGAGAACGCAGCGACCATAATATGGGTGCTACGAATTGTTGTCGAGAAAGCTTATGTTAGACGCACAGAACAATTAAATTTTCAGAGAGCAGAGTGTGTATGGGAGCCTGCGGAAAAGGCAGATATTCAGAGAGCAGGACAGTAAAACACTTAGAACAGTCAGCCAGCAGTATGTAGTAAGCAAACAGTCAGATGTTCAGATAGAAGAGTCTTTTTGGGAGAACAAGACAATGGTCGTCCGAGCTAGTGTATATAATGGTAATATTCAGCAAAGTCTGGGCTTAATATCATTAGTTTTTTAATTAAAGATTCCACACAGTAAAATAGAGCGTGACAATACGAATTCAGCGAAGATTGCTGGCATATTTGTTTTTAATCTCAAATGTATATTACACAATTTGACATCACAACTTGTCGGCATTTTGTTTATATATTTTTTGAATATTACATAAGTTGTCTTGCTCATTACTCTCTTTTGTATATTACATAATTTGGCTCTTCATTAATATATTGTTGTATATTACATAATTTGGCTTAAAATCTTTTAATTTTTTTTTAATATTACAATATATATATATATATATATATTGTAATATTAAATAGAGACCATTCATGATTTTTATAATTGGATCTTTGTGGTGGATTGTTAGCGGTCCCAATTTTAAAGGCGACAATGTATAGGCGAGCTTTGTTTAGCCGCAAGCACTTTCTGAAACAGAAGACGGGTGTTGGAAGTCGGACAGCGAGCCGGGTGGCACGCACAAATTCATCCGGAAAAATTAAAAGTTAAATTTGAGTAAGAAATTTTGGACAGTAAAATTTCAACGATAAAGTTTCAAGCAGTAACCAAATAAATCACGCCGAAATAAAAATATATAAGTACTGTGACCACCACCAATTCCAGAGAGAAATAATTCGGAACAATTTGTCCAACCAATAATCCAGAAAGAGTTTTCAGTTTCCAGAGGAGAGATCCGAAAGTTACGACCGTGTTTTTGTTTAATCAAATGTAAATTCAGTGATTTCATGGCCTTTTTAATGTGAATTGTGAGGTGAGCCAGAATCCAAGAGAGTTTAAGCCTGGTACCAGCAGATGTTTGTAAGTACAAAGAAATTTGGTCAAGATTTTGTAAACGATAACTAAAGATAAAGTCGTCAGATTTCTATTTCACGTTTGTTTGATTGTTAAACTTCTTAGATTGTAAAGGAATTTGGATGTTTAACGTAAATATAAAGGTTGTTTCTTTACTTAGAAGGCCCAGATAAATGACCCTGAGAAAAGAGTTGTAAAATCTATAAAATTGTAAATTTTTAAATGTAAATAATCTCATATAGAAATGTTGTAAAATTCAACTGAATACAAGTAAATTGTCTTGTAAAGTTTCTAAATTATTTCATAATTATTTTGCAACCTTTCACTTTTAATTAACTAAATATAATTTATTTATAAACCAACTATGGTATTCAAATCATTAAGAAATCTTTGTTTCATAAATTGATTACTTAAATAATTCTTTGTGTTTATTACATTTTGGCTTCACCAACGTGTGGCAATCTATTCATTTAATCAATTTGTGTTCATTACAAAATTTGGAGCCCAACGTGGGGTAATCATTAATTTAATTAATTAATCTCTTTTATTATTACATTTTGACGACCAACGTGGGGTAATAAATTGTTTATTTAAATAATAAGTTTGTTTATTACTATATATATATATATATATACTTTCTCTTTCTTATCCTAATTTTACAGTCCTCTCACTAATTTCTGATTAAACCTATGTAAGCATGACTCGTCCACTTTCTGTACTTTAAGAATTTTTCCTAGTTGAGTTGTTTAATTAAACGTTTCGTAACATTAATAATTGAGCATCGTGACCATACACTTGCCACGGCTTTGATGCTGTAATGTTGAATCTAACATTAACAGACGTAAATATATATTAACAATCTTCATATATATTAACAAGATTCTTGAAACGTTTCAGGAAAATATAAAAATTGACCTTAGATTAATTGAAGTTATTAATGGGGTCTCAGTTAGTAAGAAATTTATATTCAAATCATCCACATACCAAATACCAATTTTTTTATTTTTTTTATTGTAATTTGTGCAACAATGCTTCTAATTGTAACAGAAATATATTGGTAAATAGCCATGAGGTGATCTGTGTACTGTGACTAAAATTAATTTATAATCTGGAAAGGTCAAACTATTGTGGCTGAAACGTCATATTTAAAAGATTCTTTTTTGTTTTAATAATTTAACACAATTTTTTCTGGAATATGGGCTATATGTTTTACCTATTTTTTGGGAAGCCCCCGTGCGTTGACATTAAGAGCCGAGTGAGGAGATGTTGGTGTCACTAGTGAGAGAGTAGAGGACTAATCAGAGCGTGCATGTGTGTGTGTGTGTGTGTGAGTGAGTTAATTTCCTGTTGAATCCCTACGTGCTAGTTCCGACGAAACTTCCGGGGAACCGAGCAAAAGCTTCCACACACACAGAAATTACGCCACATCACCACCCCGAATACTGATTTCCATCAAGGGAGAAAATTATCCACCCTATAAAAAAACAACTTCCCGTCTGTGATACCTGGCACGTGTCGGCATCTATGCCCCCCGTCCCCCCGATCCCGTCACACCTGAACCTACCGGTGTGTGTGAGAGAGAGGGATTTCGTGTAATTGAGTTCCGTTTCACGTCATTTCCTGATCTGCACGTGACAAGTTGGACCACGGAAATTGTACACAGAGACAATCTCTCTCACAGGCGACGACTAGGTAAAGTAAGGGTGGACAGGAAACGGACACGTACGTACAGGTTTGCTGCAGCTTCTACCTGTCATTCATCCTCCGCTAATCCAATAGTGTAGTTTCCGGCTGAATCTTCTACAGTCAACGTGTGGAATAACAATAAAGCAAGATGTGTGGCAATTTCTTTAACGCCATACTTAAAAAAGGAGAGTAAAAACGCAGGTGGGTGAAGGTCTGGTTCAAAAAAAATAATACAGTCATGAATATGTGCTAACTGAACTAAAGGGGCCTGTAAACGAACAAATTTATACTAATATAGTTGGCCTTATTCCAGAGAAATTATAAATAGGCCAAAAAAAACGTTTCGTTATTACACGTATCAAAGAACACATCTCCAGTATCAAACTTCCTATTCATAAACAATCACTATTATCCAAACATATCACCAATTCTAAACATACATTTGATTGGAAAAATGCTAAGATTGTAAACATTGACACCAGGCACAATTACAGACTCATTTCAGAGATGATTCACATTAAATCAAACATCACAGCTAGTAATGTACAAACAGATAATATTAAACTCAATAATTTTAAAAAATGTGTGAAACGTGTTCTTCATTTCATATGTGTATATATAATAAGAATTTAGAATTATTTCCATCGCCAACTAACAACTTGTACATCCGTCTCAGCGCGCCATGTCTACAATACTTTAAGTCTCGATTATTGACCATTTTTGTGTTTAATCTGTGGGTTTGCCGATAACAATTCGGGTTCAACAGTTCTCTTAATTATTTATTATTAATTGACCATTTAATTACTACAATATATATATATATATATATATATATATATATATATATATACATTGTAATACCAATAAAACGGGCCATTAATTGTTTTAATATAATTAAATTGTTAGCGGTAAGGAATGCGTAAAAGCGACAATGAAGGCGGTTTTTTTCCCCCTTTGTTTAACAATGGAGACCACGCTTAGAGAACTGAGTATGAGCTTGGAGAACGGCAGTCTGGAATCGTCGATGAAAGGTAAAGGAGTCTAAAATCTGCGTACGAGAGATGAAACAGTTAAAAGTCGACGGGGAGATATAATACAGTAGAGTTCACCTAGAGCAACAAACAGTTAAGTCTACAGATATAAAGTACGAATGGCGAGATCCTGTATTTTTACATGAAAGAAAGCAAATATTTTTACGAAGATATTTACATAATAATTAACACACGGTGAAGCAAATGGTTGCTTCAGGCTGATTGAACAATTTTCGCATAGAGGAGACCGGCATCCACTAGCAGACTAAAGGGGGCGGCTCATCCGAGGTTCCAGATAGCAGAAGACGAGTATTTCAATCGTGTGTATTAGAAATTTCAATGAAGTGTAGAGTCAGTGTAAAAATGGGTTATTAGTGTGCACGTTTTCAAGCTAGACGAGAGATCTGATACCAGACAGACATTCCGTGAGTAACAAAACTTTTATAAAAATTTGTAAACGATAATTAAAAAGGTATAGTCAGAGTTCGTTCAGTTTTCGTTTCATTTAGTTTTCTTCTGTTTCACTTATCTTCATATTGCTTTAGGTTAACTTGTTATATTTGAATTGTTAATTGTCAATTTATACATTGCTTTTGTTCTAATTATCAAACTAATGAGTACCCTTTAAATTTATTTAATAAACACATAAACCTTAGATTGAACAAAATCCTATATCCTACTGTCAATCGTCCCCAAACACCTCAATCCAATTTTTTTTCTCGTCGTTCTTCCTCATTACAAATTTTTACATATCAAATTCGTCCAGATTTATAAAGAACTTAAAATATTCATCATTTACAAGTCTACTATGTCACCTGCAAACCTGAACATATCAACCTTGTCACCATGAATTGTTACTAGTGCTTGTATTTTCTCTTACCCTGTCAATCGCCTGTTGCACACACAAATTGAATAGGTATGGAGAGAGGGAGCATCCTTGCCTTACACATTTTTTGATATGAGCTGTTTCTTCTTTGCTGCCACAGAGAATTAGTGCAATTTCATGATTTTATATGTTAAAGATTACTCTCCGTTCTCGTTGGTTGAAATTATACACAGAAAACTTCGGTAGAAATTTTATCAATCACTTTGACCCCGAAAAAATATTTATTCAACGCAAATATCGACCATTTGAGCATGTTTGACAATTTCCACTCCCGTCCACCCTCGTAATTGGGGGTTAAACGGCAAGTTCAGTGTCATAATTAAAATCAGCTACATCCATAATCCCGGATTCGACTCTAGTCTCGGTAGTATCCGCGTTATTTTCTTGTAACACCCCTCCACCAAGGGTGCACCCTTCCCATACCAAAAGGGGTTGAAATTATACCCAGAAAAAATCGGTAGAAATTCTATCAATCTCTTTCACCCCCAGAAAAAAAATATTTCTCCGACGCAAATATGGGCCGTTTGAGCCCCCTGAGGGCGGTAGACGTGTCTTATCCCCACAGCGTTTGTTTCCTCGTCGCAAGGAACACGTGTACGAAATATGTTGACATTTTCTCCACGGGTGTTGTATGCGTAACATACACAGATACATAAAAACGCTGTATTTTATTTATTAGATCCATTAGTTGTCTGCCTGTATTGTAGTGCTTTTTCTTTTATTCCCCCACCCCCCGGTCTTGGTCCACCTGTGCCTCTATTCAGCACCAGATGGAGACCTGAAAAATATAAAAGAAAAGGTCAGCCTTGGTGTGAGGGGTTTTTATTCCCCTTGTGGGTGGGCCTTTTCTTTCCGTCTGTCTGGTTTGGCCATTTCTTTTTTAGCTATGTATTTATTCTGCGAGGTCCCTTATCGATTAGGCCGCCATTCAACGCTTTTTTCTGTCTCTCCTTCCAGGACTGTATATTGCATTTTTCTTTCACCGCGGCCGCCGACGTCGACTTGTTCTTTGAAAACTTTTTTCCTCCACCACCCCCTGTTTCTCTTCCCACAGCGATTCTTAAACTTTGAATATATATAGTCGCATATCGTTCACATCCGCCGCACGACGGGAATTATCATATCCACCACCACCGCGACTGTGGCGGCACTTTTACTTCTTTTCAACCCCCTTCCTACCCTACTCTATTTTTACGTCACGCGGACGAGACTTTTTTTTAACTGCGATTTCCCCACCACACCCCCGTTCACATCAAAACGCTTTTTAACCGCGCCCCGCCCCGCGTCGTACTTTCAAGTTCCTCGCCATCTTGTCTATCACTCCAACCCCACCCCCCGTATAAAAGTAATTTTAATACGTTGTAGTCGAGTGTTGGAGAGACTTGTAATGGCTCTTCTCAACTCCACTCACACTTAAAGAGGGGTGGGCAAGATAAAAAAAATATCTTCTTGATGCTTGTCGTAGCTTGTTAAAGTCTTGATGGAAACCATCTGGGTTCTGCCTTCTCCTGTTTTTCCGCCAACCACCACTCCGACTTTTCTTTCACACGTCACCCTTTCTTTTTTACACTTGAGCTCATTTTATTCTTGTCCTACTCAAACTAAAACACCCCCTTTTCTCCCCTCCTATTTTTCGCCCTCTTCAGCTCCCTTAAACGGTACTACATTCTCAATTATAATCTTCCAGACTTCTTTCAAATAAATGTGAATAAACACCAACCTCTATTAGTCACAAACAAGTTTGAAACAATATTATTTAACAAACACCAATGTTTCACTCCCTGATTTGGATCTCTTCAGCTGTTAAAGGACAATTAAATCCAGAAAACAAAGTCTTACATACGTGATAATTTTTAATACAATTATTTATAATTACTTACGACGTGTTTGCAAAGTCGCACGTTATAAATTTTATAGAATCATTTGTAACACACTACAAGTAATTGAATTAAAAAATTATCGTGTGTGTAAAATTCTTGAGATAGCTAAATTGTAACTGTACACCTGAGGACGTCCACAATTAGGGGTTGAAACGTTGTCTTTGTTAAATTATACTGTTTTAAAATTTTATAATAATTTTTTTCTGACTGATAGAGGCTGCTGTTGTTTTTTCTCCCTACATCTACTCCATTTAGTTCGTCTCGCCACGAAGGTGACTTTTCCTCAAGGGTAAATAACATGCGTCAACTTTATGTCATAATTTCGTGCTAACTTTCCCGCAGTTGCATGTTAGTTCCACTCTGTACCAACAGATTAACTCTTTCCTGAATATAAGTTTTTTACTCACACCGGTGTGATTACAAAAAGAAAATTATGAAAATTTATTAAAGGAATGCACGTTCATGGCCGTTTAATAATTGTTCCGTGGAGAAACGAACACCCGTCACGGTCGATTGTGAGGATAAAACGTTCGTAATGCTTCTCGTCCAAAGTGAAGTTGGTAGATTTTTCAAAATGAATACGTTAAATTTAAAATATAATTTTTTTCGTAAAATTTTATTAACTACGAGGTCGTTCGATTAGTTACACTCTCTGTAAACGGATGGAGAACTCAACAGATATTTCTCCCTGTTAAACGGCACTTTGAGCTGTGACGTAGTTACCGCTGTGTTCGTCAACGTTTTGGTTTTTTGGCCGTCCCTCTGTCTTTATATAGACTTAATACAGTCCCCAGGAAGCTGTCCTTAAGACCAGGGCTTACGAGCGGCCATTTTTTGAGTTGCTCCGCACCGACGTAAAAGCATTTGCTCCAGTTAAAATAGTCTTATAGGAATTACATTAATTTTTTCTTTCATATATAACTACGCATAAAAACATGTTTATTTACAAATTATTTATTTATTAATAATATACAACCTAAAATTTTACAACCAAATAGGTAATATAAAAATTAAATACAATTTAGATTTAAAATAATTTAAAAAATACTATAAATGATTCGTTGATGTCAATAAATAAAATCGGAGACAGCAAATCGTCCTTCATTGACTGCATATTATCAGTTAAAATTTATCTTAATCCGGAAAACACCTTTTTGAGAAGTTAGTACGCTTAAAGGGTCTCTACATACTTTTCCGGATAATGATCAATGGTTTGGAATACATTACCTTCATACGCCCCACATCCTCTATTACATATGTTTGTCTATTACGTTCTCATCTTTATTATGTTTAGTGGAAACTCGAAGTTTGTTTACTATTGAATTGATTTCAAAATCATCTAGGGAATCGATATTTATTATATAACAGATTGGCTCTTAACCCAACCCCAATCACAGTTGTCCGTTGATTCGCCAAGTTTATTTACAGCACCTGTCATGTTTGCTGCATTATCTACACAAATAATTACTACCTGGTTTTTATCAATTTCAGATTTGTTTAACGTTTCTTAAATTTGATGTTTCACACATATAGATTCATGTCCTCAACGAGTGTCGACGATATCAATTTTTTTATCTCACTTTTCTGGTTTTTATCCTTCCAGAATTTTACATTCACGGCTAAGAAAATTTCTGTTTCTGCGGGTTGCAGAATCTAATTTTAAATAGCGTAATTGTCCATGCTAAGTCTGTCTTAGATTGAAGCGAGCAGATCCTTCTGTGCTTATTACTACACGACGAACAGCATCCTGCCTTGTCGATACACCAATCTTCTGAGCTATTTCTCCAGCAGTCCTTTGTTATTTAATGTGAGCATAGTGAGTGGTGTCATACTCATACAAACAATCACAAGTCCTTTGGGGAAAATATTATTATACATAGTGGTTTTAATCTTCGATTATGTAGGATATAGAAAATATATATTGGAGCAGTGGAGCAGTACGAATTTCTGTGCTCCGGCTCCTCTCCTGCTCCGAGTAAAAATCCGTTGTTCCACGGTCCTGCTTTGCTCCAGAGCCCTGCTTAAGAGCATTGAATATTATTTCTCAGATTTTTCCCCCGTGAAAGGTCACTTTCTGCTGTGACGTAATTGATGTCGCCGTGTTCCTGACTTTTTGTTCGCCCTCTGTCGTGATTTGAGCTCTCTTTAGTTTTTTTTAGGGCAACAGGCTACATGATGGTAATCCACGTTGGGCAACTCCCCTTTAATAGCATAGGAAGGGATTTGAAATGTGGATGCGGAAGGGTAGAGGAAGGTAGCCAAGGGTTAACTAGGGCCCCGGGCTATATTTTAAGGATCCCACCCGGCATTCGCCTAAAGAAATGCAGAGAAAACCCTAGGAAAACCTGCATCGGGTAGGTCGGGTATTGGGTACTTGTCCCAAGCCCTTCCGATAGCGGGAGAGGAGTTTGCTGTGGGGTCACAGGCCTTGGGCATACGGTAAGAGTAGTCCGCTATTCCCATTGGAATAGTCGGCCAGCTGCCTCCTAAATTGGTCAAAGCACGGCGAGGGGAAAGCTGCGACCCCACAGCTAACCACTCTCCCGCCATCAGAAGGGCGTGGGATAAGTACCAAATGCCCGACCTACATGATACAGGTTTTTCTAGGGTTTTCCCTGCATCACTTTTAGGCGAATTGCCGGGTAGGGCCCTAATTAACCCTTGGCTACCCTCCTCTACCCTTCCACATCTCCCCTTTCAGATCCCTTCCTATGCTATTAAAGGAGAGTTGCCACCATGTGGATTACATTCATGTAGCCTGTTACCCTTAAAAAAATATATAACCATTGTTTTTTGTTTTTTTTGTACCTGAAACTGTCACTTATAGCTGTGACGTAATTGATTACGCTGTGTCCCTAATTCAAACTTTTCTCTCTCTCCAAGTGAGATAAAGTCAATACACTAGGCCAGGAAGGTCTCCAAAATAGGGCCAAAGATACGCTGTGAGCACAGATTATTATTTGTCGTGAACCGTCGTTATGTTATCAGCGTTTTTTTCGTTTTTTTGTTTTGCTCAATGTGTCGTGAGATGAACTTAAAATAGTAGCTAGGAAGGTTTCTTTACTAGAACCTGTGACGAATGTTATTTTACTTCCTAAAACTATCACTTTTAGCTGTGATTTGATTGATGACGTGATATTCGTGACCGTGGTGGCTACAGTTTCGTTTAAGTTCGGATTTCAGAGGAGCAGAATGTCAAAGAAGGTGGAAAATGGATGGAAACAATTAGATATTAGTTTAAAGGGAAAGAAAATAAATTGTTTTGGTTGGTTAAAGGTTGCTGGAAGCGAGAAAGTTGGTGGTAACAGTTGAAATAAAAAAAAGACATATTTATCCTTATTTGAGACCATTTGGAAAGTTGGATAAATGAAAATCACACACGGCGTGTTTTCCTTTTCTTTTGTTGTCCCCCGTTGTGATAGTTTGAATCGCCGGAAGGCGCATTAGCGACGCTGGGGGAAGAAAAGAAAAGAAAATACAAAAAGGGGAGGTCGTGAGGCAGGCACGAGAATAAATTCGACCCGGGTATTTGTTAGAAGCTGAAGGAAAGCCTCGCCGCAGTGTTTGTTGGTTAATGTGCGGGCCGTTGGTTGGGGGGTGGAAAGAGAGAGACTGTGGTGCACTTAATGGAGAAATTCAATTTAGCGGAATGCCACCCCGAGGTCTGTCGTTTCCATCGTAGACTTCCGCAAGCAGATGTCTGGGTTCTAACCACCCCCAACCCAACCCCCTCCCACACTAACCACGTTCCTTCACGGGGTCAACCTAAACACAAAGGGGGATCCACCCTGCTTCAGCTCCCAGGAAATTATTACGGCCAGCATCCGGAGCCAAGTTCACGAATAAATACACACGCACACACTGACATACACACAATTTGTCTGTTGAAGCGCCGCCATTTCAACCTAAATCCTATTATTTTAGACTTCTTTCCCCAACTTGTTGATGAAAATGTGAAAGAAATTACGCTGTAGACAGAATAAAACTTGAATCTTGCAACAATTCTGGTTGGGAGGCATTGTAAATTTATTTAAAAAATAAATAAAAAAAACCATTTACTCAAAAGTCTGATGTAATTTTATCAAATAATAGTCACGTGCTTTTAAATTAAGCTTCGATAAAGATTATCCTGGAAAAAGGCAAGATTGTGTAAATAAATAAATTATTTATCTCCAAGGTAGTAGACAGTGCAGACTACGTATAACGGTCAAATTTTATGTACAAGGTTATAGGATTTGAAAATGTTTTAATGTGAAATTGGATCTAGATGGTTATGGGAATTGAAAATTATTTATTAGGGTAAAATTGGATCTACATGGTTTTAGGAATTGAAAAACAATTTATCAGTATGAAATTGGATCTAAAAGGTTATTGAAATTGAAAAATAGAAATTACAAACCGTTTATCGCGGTGAAATTGCATTTAGAAGGTTTCATGAATTGGATACCATTTATCAGGGTGGAATTGGATCTAAAAAATTGTAGGAATTAAAAAGTATTTATCAGGATTTAATTGGATCTCCAAGTTTTTTTGGAATTGCAAATTATTGATCATGGTAAAATTGGACCTCAAAGTTATCAGGATTAAATTGGAGCTGCAAGGTTATAGGAATTTAAAATGATTTATAAAGATGAAATGGGACTGCAAGGTTATAGGAAATAAAATGATTTTTCAGGGTAAAATTTTATCTACAAGGTTAGGATTTGAAAATTTTTCAAGTGAAATTGAATCTACATCGTTATGGGAATAGAAAATTATTTATCATTGTGAAATTGGATCCACAAGGTTTTAGGAATTGAAAACAATTTATCAGTATTAAATTGGATCTAAAAGGTTATTGAAATTGAAAATGATTTATCAGAGTGTTATATTAATTGCAAACCGTTTATCATGGTGAAATTTCATTTAGAAGGTTTTAGGAATTGGAAACCATTTATCAGGGTGAAATTGGATCTAAAAGGTTATAGGAATTGAAAAGTATTTATTAGGATTTAATTTGATCTCGAAGGTTTTTGGAATTGCAAATTATTTATCATGGTAAAATTGGACTACAAGGTTTCAGAAATTGCAAACCATTTATTAGGAATAAATTGGATCTACAAGGTCTTAGGAATTAAAAACAATTGATCAGTATGAACTTTGAACTAAAAGGATATTGAAATTGAAAATGATTTATCAGGGTGTTATAGGAATTGCAAACCGTTTATCATTGTGAAATTTCATTTAGAAGGTTTTAGGAATTGGAAACCATTTATCTCTGTGAAATTGGATCTAAAAGGTTTTAGGAATTGAAAAGTATTTATCAGGATTTAATTGGATCTCCAAGGATTTGGAATTGAAAATTATTTATCATGGTAAAATTGGACTACAAGGTTTCCGGAATTGTAAACCATTTATCAGGATTAAATTGGAGCTGCAAGGTTGTAGGAATTTAAAATGATTTATCAGGTTGAAATTGGAACTGCAAGGTTATAGGAATTGAAAATGATATATCATGGTGAAATTTGATCTACAAAGTTAAGGGAATTGAAAGTTATTTATCAGTGTGAAATTGAATCCACAAGGTTTCAGGAATTGCAAACCATTTATCAGAATGTAATTGGATCTACAAAGTTTTAGGAATTGAAAACCATTTATCAGAATGAAATTGGATCTACAAGGTCTTAGGAATCGAAAACAATTTTTATAATAATTAAATTGGATCTAAATGGTTATTGTAATGGAAAATGATTTATCAGGCTGTTATAGGAATTGCAAACCGTTCATCATGGTGAAATTGCATCTAGAAGGTTTGAGGAATTGGAAACCATTTATCAGGGTGAAAATGGATCTAAAAGATTATAGGAATTGAAAATTATTTATCAGGATTTAACTGGATCTCCAAGGTTTATGGAATTTAAAAGTATATATCATGGTAAAATTGGACCTCTAGGTTTCAGGAATTGCAAACCATTTATGAGGATTAAATTGGAGCTGCAAGGTTATAGCAATTTAAAATGATTTAGCAGCATGAAATTAAAACTGCTAAGTTATAGGAATTGAAAATGATTTATCAGGATGAAATTATAACTACAAGGTTATAGGAATTGAAAATGATTTATCATGGTGAAAATGGAACTGCAAGGTTAAAGGAATTGAAAATGATTTATCATGGTGAAATTTGATCTACAAGGTTACGTGAACTGAAAGTTATTTATCAGTGTGAAATTGGATCCACAAGGTTTCAGGAATTGCAAACTATTTATATTTATTATCTATAAGATATTTGGTGTTTCTGACTAAATATTTTATTTTTATAAGAGATGTTGACACAACTGGAACTGACCAATGTTGATACCAGACTCGTGTCCTTAATCCTGCAATGACAATATTATCTTTCTTAACAAAAAGCGTTCTCAGAATAAATAATTGTGAATGTTGCCGGTTTTCAACAAACCATAAATTCAAATCGTGGGTTGTAGTACTAAATTTCAGTTTTATTCTTTACAAAAAAAGATTTATGTGATGTATATATGTAGGACTGACGTTTATGTAGGGCAAAAAAATTGGACTTTAAACCGAACCTTGTGGAACGCCATAGGTAAAAAATAACAGGAATCGCATTTTTCCAATAGCCTCTAATGACGGAGTACACTAGTTCATAATGGTATCAGAAGCTTTCTTAAAATTTAAAATAAATGCACATCTGATTATGAAACGTTTTAAAGCTATAATATCTAAAATTTATTTGACAAATGAATTCGCCTTTGCCCACCCCCAACTTTCCATCATAATAAATTTAAAATACTTTCAGATTTTTTCGTGATGGCTAAATTTTTATCCGGTAAATTTTATCCAGGAATTTTATATTAACACACAATAAAATCTCCTAAACAATTCACCCCATCTTTCTTACATTCACGAAGAGCACACATTTTAAAATTGTAAGTAAATAAATGGCCTTTAGACAGGAAAAAAAATTATAAAGTATATTGGAAATGTATATACTAAAAACACAACGTTTCGTCTTATTCTAGGACCTCATCAGGAATAGAGATATTTACCAACAATTAGAAACTTAAAACATACACATTTATCAACATTTTTAAGAATAATTGCAAATTAATACAATTTTACTTACTATTTTGAATTTCAGATTAAAATTTAGAAGAAAGGCTCTGGTGCGTTCTTTGTTGTATCCGAAATTAATCTCGTAGGAATTTTTTTTTTGACTAAATGCCATTTATTTATAATTTTACAATAATGAGAGATTATTTTTCATAATTAATATACATTCTTTATCATTTATTAGAAAAAACTTCAATTTTTATATCAATAATTTAGGCAAGCATTATGTAATGTGTATAAATATATATAAAAGACTGTCAGGTTTGTTACATGGGACGAACCGAAACATGGCCACTCAATATTTTGATTGCAATGAAGTATCAACATCAGATTCCTTGCGGTGAAATTAACGTCTGAGATGTTACACTGTAAATCCATTTGTCCATCCATTAACATTAATTATTATTAATATTTAATTGGCCACAAACAGTCATTACAACAGCAATCCTCTTCTTGCCGATGGAGAGAGGAAACATCGGACACACAATTGCGGTTTTAGCGTCGGTTTGAGGTCAGTTACGTACTAATATAAATTAATAATTAATTAAATTAGTAATTGTAGGGACATAACGTGACTGATTAGATCTCATCAACGGTTTGTGGGAAGGAATTGTTTTGTTAACATAATAACAATAGTAATTTTTGTTTATAATTAACTATCTGGGTGCTCGGCGTTGTCTTAATGAATCTCAGAGACATTCATAAACCCGGATTTGACTCGAATCTCGGTTGTTTTGCTATATTTTCTTGTAACGCCACTCCACCCCCACCACTATGCCGAAAGGAGTTGAAATTATTCACAATACTATCAATCTCTTTGACCCCGAAAAATTCTTATTTGACACTTATCGGTCGTTTAACATGTTTTAGAGTTTCCACCCAAGCTCCTGGGAGGGAGGGGTGTTAAACGGCAAGTTGTATGTTATAATTAAACTCAGTGATATCCATAATACCAGATTTGACTCAAAACTTGGTTATAATTGCGTTATTTTCTTGTAACGCCCCTCCTCCCCCATCCTATAGGTGCTCCCTTCCCTTTCCGTAAGGGGTGGAAATTATACACAGATAACATCCGTAGACACACTATAAAGCTATTGGACCACCAAAATATTTAGTCCTACCTAAATATCGGCCGTTTTAGCATGTGTGAAAATTTCCACCCCCAGGAACTGGGGTGGTTACCTCGTTTCACTCCAACAGTATTTGTTTCCTAGTTGTAAGGAACACGTGGTCGAAATTTGGTCAAATTTTCCCCACTGATGAAGGTTTTTATCTGTAACATACACACACATGCAGACAATTTTATTTATTAGATTCTTAATGGCCAATAATAAGTTATTAATATTGTTTACTACTCGTCCTTTGTGTTTAGATGTAATGCTTTTGTGTAGTTACGTGGGCGAACTCGCCTCCAAACGCGGGTCTGAGTGACATCTATCAGCCCCTGTAGCGTGACAACGTAATCAGGTTGTAATAATGATTCATCATCGACATGAAAGTCTGTCCGTTTATTGCTAAACAATCAGTTCAGAGTAAATCCCCCTGTGGCGGCAATGAATGGTCCCGCCGCCATTGTAACGCCGGGTAATCCGCTTAGCGGCAACTTGTGCAATAGTTGCGGTCTCTAAATTGAAAAGAAAGCAGCGTTCCAACCCCCTTCCTCACTAATAGCATTTAAGCTCCTCAGCACTTCTTCTTCTTCTTCCAACTCCCCCTTGTTAAACAGTACTTTCTCCCCTCCCCTGGTAACCCCAACCCACTGTATCGCGTTGATGAGAGAAACAAACGAGGACCCAAGTCCTCACGGACGCAAATTCATTTTTTTCCCTCCCCAGAAGCCTTCTGGAGACAATCCTGCTTTAAATAAACGACGGGGTGGGGGTTGATGGAAGAACGACGGTGGTACGATTTGAAAGTAATTTTACCAAACCGCCTTGTAAAAGTAATTATACGACTTTCCCGCCCTCGCAATCCCCGAAGTTGTTTTCCCATTACCACCAAGTTGAAGTTTTCCTTCTCACCCCCCTTCAGCCCTTCAGCTCCCGTGGGCTATTGCCGATTGTTATTCCGCGGAGGAGTAGCAGGTAGTAATGAAAGGGGATTTTTTTCTCTTCTCCCCACCCCTAGAACTGAACCTTCCTTTACTTCTTGTTCCTATAGAAAACAAGGCCGATCCGTCCGTGCGTGTGAGAACCGCCCCCGGGACCCCCTCAATCGGATTAACGTTCTTCTTTCCGTTCGGCAACCCCCACCGCGGCCCGGGGAGAGAAATTCCTCCAATAATTGCAATCACCCCCCACCCCCGCACGTCCCAATTTTTTTAACCCTGGATGGACGGACACAGCGGCGGATCCTCCCTCCAGGGCGTCGTTGCCACGTCTACCAATATCCAATGTACAATTTCCTTCGTCTTTCCGACCAACCCCTCTGGCCCCAACCACAAACTGATCTCCTTCAACAATCAACGTTGCCAGCACCAATCAGACCAGCTTGGCGGCGGAGGAATCCAGAAGTCAGTGACAGCGCAACTTTAAATTGAAAAAGTACCTTTTGGCTGAGGTCGTGCAGCAAATCGATAGAAAAAGTAAGAGATTTTGGTTTCCGGTACGACATTTAAGGTAGGAACGTTGGGATCTACTTGGGGACTGTTAACAAGGTAAAAATAATTAGACAAAATTAGTAATAAGAAAATACCCATATACAAACAGAGTAACACACAATTTTTCTGGATACCTTGTTTCTGTCTTCACGTGTTAAGAAAAGTATAAAACACAAGAAGCCTTTTGACTTTTGCCATCTGAATTATGCAGTTGTGTCGCTCTAGGCTCTTGTGTTTGTTAAGTTTTACTAAAGAAAGCAAGAAGGTGACCAGAAACGTTATATCATCAATTATTTTGTCTGTATTTGGCTATTTTCGCAATAATGAATCATCAAAACGGACGTAAATTTTGCATTTGCGCCAAAATAAAATGGCAATGTCGCTAAGTTGTAGAAAAATGTAAAAAAACAGGATTCAGAAAAAAAAATGTGTATGAAAAACTTTAAATGAGTCGTCTATAAATACATACTGGCAGACAGATTGAAAAATAATGAGAAGGGAATATTATATACAGTAATAAAATACGGCTGAGAATAAGCAGAATAAATTTATTGTATTAACGAATTATTAATTATATTCAAGTCAAGAAAGTAACAAACTCAATTAACGCAATTATATGAATGCATCACAATAAATAAAGTAGTTAGAAAATTATATTAAATAACATAGAATCGGTTGCAACGTTCAAAGCAACAAAACCTTGCTTCTCATTTGTTTGTAGTATTTATATACGAAATTATTGAACCTGAAGGGGTCCTAAAAGAAGACGAAATGTCGTTTATTTATTTATTTTGTCAATAAACAATTAACTGACTGAACGCAGAAGCTAATTTGATCTAAATAAACAATCTGTTTTTACAGAAATTTTAAAAAATATTTTATTCCATATAACGACGACCTTTCAGTACTTTTTTCGTACTTTAATCATGCTTTAACTTTAATCAGGTTATTCTGTTTTTATGGTAATAAGTTTTTTTTGTTAAAACACGTTGAAAATATATTAAAATTAATAATTAACAACAATAATTTTTTAAACTGTATCTAAATTTTTCAACATAATTGCTAATTTAATAATAATTATAACGCAAGTATGAATAAAAAAATTTAAAATTAAAATAACTGAAATTTGTGCATCAATAATTTATATCAAAAGTTAAAATTTAATCGATTATAAATATTACTTAATTTTATGGTATCATTATGTGAAATTTATTTACCATTGAAGTATAATAACTGGAATAAAGTTAGGGTTAAAATCTTTTAAAATGTCTCGGTAATTTATTTAATTTCTCTGATTAAAAAAATCAGGACAAAAGGTTTATACTATTTTTTTTGTTTATTTAATAAAACCTGGTTGCGGAAGTTGCCAAAATAATGTGAAAAGTTCCCGTACTCAGTGACGTATGCAGTAGGGATCATGGGCGACATTAACAGGGAGTCAGGAAAAGAAATGTAGTTCCCGAGAGGAAGTCACTGAGGGATAATACCGGAAAATGCGGAAACCTATGAAAAAGAGCTGGGTATTTTCTGAAATTACAGGAGAAGATAGATATTAAGTGGTTGAATGCTGAGAAAGTAACAGGAACAATGACCACTGTAAACGGCTAGAAAGAGGTGGATGGATACGGTGATGGACAGGATTGAAAATAAAGACTGGAAAGAAAAGTCGAAGAAATACTGAATGAAGGAAAAGAGAACGTCTTTAATTCGCAAACCCGAAACAAAGGCCAAACAGGAAAATAAAAAGATATTACTTGGCTTTACAAGTCCTCTTCTCCTTTCACTCTGCTTTAAGGACCCATTCAAGGTAAGAAGGAAAATCCTGCAATAGTGTGTTCTGTAAGTACGAGTTTACTGTCTCATAAATATGACACAGAAGTTATTATTTGACAAAGCTTAGAAAGGATATAAAACAGAATTTTTTGCTTCGACACGGCTCAGTCTTACTGCTGGGATAAGTAATTTGATTGATTCCGTAGTTTCTTTTATCCAGGACGTGACACAATGACGGGATAAAGTTCCCGGCAGGTAGGCTACCAGATACACTAACGTCGTACCCTGGCTGCCTAAACGGAAGGGGTAATTGACATGAACTTTACCTGTAAATAAATATATATATATATATATATTGTGGTAATTAAAAATATGTAATTATTTAATAAACAAAATTTTACGTTTTTCATTATCCTCGGCGTAAATATAAGGATTGTCTACAAGAATATGGAGTCGATAATGCTTGCTCGCTAAAGTTGCATTGTTGCCTGGGACGAACAGGACCTGAGATATTCAGTTTCTTGGACCATGAAGATGAAAAATTATGTTTTCAGAACGGTGTAATTCAGAGTTGCTAGGACCAGGAAGGCGAAATGTTTTTTTTTGGGCACTCCCTGCAAAGTTCCTGTTACCATATTTGAGCAAGTCTAATTAGACAGCAGAGACATATTACATTAAAGTACCGGGTTTTGGAATTACGAGTCGACAGTCTGAAGTATTTGTCAATTGGCATATTTATGCAATTATCAAAGTTTTAAAAACAACGTTATCTACAGTTAAGAGCAGGAAGTGCTTTGTGTCTGAAAACTACAACATCCAGTGAATTCAGTTAAATATGGCCTGTCTGTGATGTCTTTAACAAAAGTAGAATGAGGTTCAGCCCAGACGAACAGTTAACCGTAACGTAACAAAAAAGAAAATTGTTAATTGTAAACCTAATGTGTAAATATAATTATCATCAGATTTTGTATTTCAATAATTGTTTAAGTTAAGGATTTTTCGCATTGTAAGTTTTAATTTGCAACATTCTTTATTGGATAGTCGGCCCTGAAATTAAGCCGTGGCACATTACCAACTTGTAAAAAAAATTCAATTGTGATAACAATTTGTATTTATTAAATTAACTTTGTTTTATATTTTGAATTATTGTTTTTAATTTAAAATCCTAACATTTCAACTTTTAATTTGTTCATTTAAAATCTAAATTAATAATTTAATTGTTAAATTTTGATCTCCAACGTGAGGTTTATTTTAATTTAAAATCAACTTTTTATATTTATTTATATTGGTGGGACGGGTTATTCATTTCCTAAATATTAATATTATTCCAATTATGTACATATTAAGTTTCTAATTATGATATTTAAAGACGATTGGGGAAAAAAATTAATCGTACCTCTTCCACATAGGCAGCCCAGGTGGGACATTAGTATTGCTGGTAGCCTACTTGCCGTGCGGAAGCTCACTTGCGTACGACAGGTACTGGTTTAATTATATAAGTATCCTATAAAATTACTTATGACTTACAGTTAGTTTAAAAAATAAAATAATAAAACCGAGCGACGTTTCAGTAGAAGAATTCTCCGTTTTTTACGTCCTTCCCAAGATTGGTTAAAAAAATTACTTTTATATCACGTTTATGAGAAAGATTTCGCATTTATATACAGACTGACTCCGGTACAAATCCAACTGCAGATGTTTAAAAAACTGAGTGTCTAAAGATGCAGTTTTCTTCATTTTAAAACTCCAATTACAACATTAATAAAAAAAAATATTACACTTTTAATTTTGTTTATTAGGCTGGTTACTTTCATTACGACTCCGCTTTTAACTCTGTCTACTCGCCCCCTAAAACATAAACGAATTTACTTATAAATGTGATTTTTAAATATATGGATAACTCTAATGACGTTCATTATCCTGTCTCTCTTTTAAAATCGTAAACCTCTACTTGTTTTTCTTGTAATGGGACTGGGGAGAACCCGGTGGTAGTAAAAAGAAGACTGAGAACGAGGTAAAAAGGGGAGAAAGGCGATAGTAACTTATCTTGAGAGACTTTAGATGTCTGAATACGGAAAAAAAATAAAAGGAACAAGGCTTTAAAAGTGGGAGCAAGGCAGTTAAGCGACAAGGCAGTGAAATAATGATAAATACTCACCAACATAAAGGTTCTGAGATGCAGACAGACAAAAAAAAGGAGCAATTAAAGCAATCTCATGAATGCGACTCGCGTTAGTCGAAACGAGTAGGAGAATAATCGCAGCCATAACCGCTGGGGAAAACGATGGCGGGAAAAGAAACTCCTGCACAGAAAGGAACTTAAGAGATACATATATATATATATTTAAAAAAAGATGTACGAGGGCGAGGGGGTGCTAAGGAACCGGAGTTCAAAGGAAGAGGATGAACAAAGCTGAATTAGGGGTGGGGGCGGGGGCTGTAAATCCCAGGCAAAGTGTAATTAAAGTCAGTCGGCGGCGGCGAATGCTATTACATGCAGTTTAACAGAGGCAGGGCACACGGTAATGGTTTTAAGACGAGATGAGACGAAGTTAAAAGGCACAGAGCTGGGATGGACCTCGACCCAAAAATAAGTGGGGACATAAAACACGGGAGATGACGTGGGCAGGTTGTGGAATAACATGAGTACGTTACATATGGGTTGAATAGTTACGTGAAGGACACCGTTATTCATTGATTTAAGAAGCTAGGTTAAACAAATCGGACAAAAAATAGTAGAGGAAATCAAACCGCTCAGGAAATAGATTGAAGAAATTTCATACTACAACCTAACCCTCAGAAAAGAATGAATAATGAAAGATTTTGAACCAAGTATGGGAAATATTACTGGAAATAGAAAAAAAAATTGCGAAGAAAAAATTTTCCACGGGCCGTCCTCGAGCAAAGGAGCTCTTTAAATTCACTCTCAATGAAAAATTCTCGTCCTGTGTTCCGGAACTTATTAAACAGGGTGTCAGTGAAGCAGGTACACAAACTGTTAAATCAAAGTATTTTTTAAATTTTTTTCTCTTTTTTCGTAGTGTATATGTTTTTCTGATTAACTAGTTAGGTTTCTTTATAATGTATATATATATATATATATATATATATATATATATATATATATGTGTATATATATATATATATATGTGTATATATATATGTGTGTGTGTGTTAGTGTATTTATAAATTTTAAATTGTTCAATATTGTTTTTATTGCCTTGATGTATATTCCAATAAATACAACCTCTTATGTTTGTTATTGGATAAAGGGGACAAAAAAAAGAAATATAATAAAAAAATACCTAATTCCAGAAAACTGGCGATTGAATAATTTTTAACCTCCATTTTGACAAAAACTACGTGAAACTGAAATTCTGCCAAGGGAAGAAAAACTTTCCTTGACGCTTCCCGAGTCAGACTCGTAACTTATTAAACAGGGTGTCACAAAAGCAGGTTCATTACAATTTCATCCCAAGTGTTTTCATGGTAGTAAAAGTGAGAGAAAAAAAAATTACAGAGTCAAGTCTCATTTATTCTCTTATATGTTTGCTTTTTTATATGTATAAACGGCCTTGAGTCATAAAATTATGTTTCTTAACGAAATACAATTTTCGTCCTGTTTATTAGGACCTATTCAGGATGAATCTATATTTATAAAGTTAATTTTAAAAGAATTAAAATTAATTTGCTAGATTTATATATACACTTGTAAGTGAAATTTAATTAATTATAATATATTATAATTATTGATAACTGTTATTAATTTCTAAATCGTCGATTAAACCTGAAGAGGTCCTAATAAAAGGATGAAACGTCCGTTATATTTCGTTAATAAGCATAATTTTTCTGTCAAGGTCAATTTATTTCTCTTAATATAAATTTTAGATGTTTTTTCATCACTATTTTATTTATTTAATTTGTATATGTATTTTACATATTTCAATATTCTTCTCTTTTCCCTAATGTATTTTAATTACTGTCTGACGCATTTCAACTCCCGTAATTACGTAATTGAGTTTATTTATTCGTCATATTTTCTCAGTAGCGGGATCGATAAATATGGAAGTAGACGGACGGCCTTTACAATTAACTCCGCCAACTTGGACGTTTTACTTAAAAATAATCTCCATTAGGAAAATTATTTTTAATGAAATAACAGCAAACTGTCTGACGTTTCAAACGAGCAATTCCATCGACGGAGGCAACATTTACGACCAGTTGAAATGATTGCAGTTATTTCGCCCTTTCCTGTGTAAGTCCATAAAGTTTGCGTCTTTTCGTCCCCACCCCCGCTATTTTTCATGACGTAGTGGCTTACTGGAACTCGGCTTTCACCAGAACCCTCGTCGTATATCTCAAGACTCGCAACCCCGGGTAGAATTGAATAAGGGGCGACCGTATTAAACCCACGACGGAGCCAATCAATCCAACTATCGCTATTTGATTTCCCTTCCACTCTTTCACAGTTTCTTTATTTACGACTGCGGTGTGCGGGGGTGGGTTTTCTCTCTGTCCGCTGTTTTTTTTTCGGTCGGGTTTCCACCCTGAGGGGCGGCGGGAGTAGGAAGGGACGGGGGTTTGGATTTTATTGGCGCGTTACTGTCACCGTAACTGGCTCTGTAAGGACCGGGGGGCGGAAGGGTTGGTTTTGAGGGAGTAAATATGGCGCCGCGGCTGCTTGTGGCTTCCCTCCAACGTTAACGACTGCGAAATTCATTCCCTAACCTCTACGACCACAAGGCCAGTCTCTCTGGTTGTTTGTCTGTATATAATAATTCCCAGATTCTTTCCATAGTTGAGGTTAGACCCTCTAGTGACGTCATACCCCACCCTCTACACCTAGAGCCCCTCTAATATACGGCGGGGCCTTCCGCCATTTTTATTCTTACGGAACTGTCTTGCCTCACTCGTGCATTTCGCAAGCAAAAGTCGGTTGAAAAGCATGAAATGTTTTAAGATTGAATACTATGCAATTATGTTAATAACTTTTAAATTATTTAGGTAAGATTGAATTGGAGTACATAAACGTTTTATTTAACAATAATTATTTTATCTCCGATAAACTATTAAGATTTTATAAGTAAACTCAAAATAATTCAAAATTTGGAGATTAAATTAATCTTTTTCAAATTTAAAAATTTTAACTAAATTAATAATTTTGAAAGACAGAATTAAAATTTTCATCACGCATAGTATACAAAATATACTTTTCATTGCTTAAATAAAGAGATTAAAATACTTCTTTAAAAATAAAATTACAACGGAGTTACATCAAATTACATAGAGAATGAATTGTATCAGGTATTAAAATTGCCTAATAACTTTTATTTTAATTTCTGCTTTTTACAGCAGATTTAGATTCAAAATATAAAATATATATTTTTTAGTTTTTTTATGATGACCAATACTATTCACTGTAAAATTAGTACTTAAAAAATATTTTCCTGCAGCTGACAACACCAAGTTAAAATTGTTATCACAAATCTAAAGCCTGAAATTATACTACATTTTTTAAATATACATTTTTTTTTCCGATAGCAGAACTAGATTGAAAATGGCTCACGTATTAAGAGTGGCCTTATCTACACCCCACCGTATGTTCTGTCTTTTTCTATTCCATCCGTGACGTCACAGCTTTCATATACGAAGTATCACAACGTGTTGATATGCCGCAGATGCGGCATCTGCAACTTTAAATAAATACTAAGTTGAATTCAGTACTGCAAACTCTTCTCCCGCTATCGGAAGGGCGTGGAACAAGTACCCGATGCCCGACCTACCTGATGCAGGTTTTTCTAGGGTTTTCCCTGCATTTCTTTCAGGCGAATGCCGGGTAGGATCCTTAAACTATAGCCCGGGGGCCCTAGTTAACCCTTGGCTACCTTCCTCTACCCTTCCGCATACCCCGCTTTCAAATCCCTTCCTATGCTATTAAAAGGGAGTTGCCACCATGTGGATTACCCTCATGTAGCCTGTTACCCTAAAAGGTAATGTTTTAAATATCTATTAAAACCGATTGTAGAATACAGTCAACAAGGTTTTACGTCATGGAAACCCAGCGATGATAAGAGTACGGAGATGTTGTAGACTCAAGTATGTATCAAATTTGTAATTTAGAAAGAAATAATTTAATACATATCAATTACCATATTCGAAATATCCCTTTATATTATAAAATTAATCCCTTAATTTAAGACTCACTTTTCGCAATTAATTTAATTCCAAAGTATTTTACTTCATTTAAGCCTCATTTTCCAAACTAAAACCATAGAAACGTTTAATAGACATTAATTTCTGTTTTGAATATTTACCTTTATTTTTCAAAGGTAGTTAATCAAATATTTGTAATTTAGTAAAGAATTTTCCTTCAATAAACCATCGCTTATCAAATTATAGAAGATAAAATCCTTTTATTGATATTAATTTCTATTTGGAGTACTTTCAATCTTAATTATTCAAATATTTGTAATTTAGCGAAGGGTTTTCCCTCATTAAAGCCTAATTTTTCTAACTAAAACCATAAAAAACATTTATTACACTTTAATTTCTATATTGAAAGTTTCCCCTTCATAATTAAAATAGAACTTTTCAAATATTTATAATTTATCGAAGGATTTTTCCTTAATTTAATCCTCACTTTTTAAAAGAAAAAAACACTTAACACACATTAATTTGTATATTAAATTTAATTCCTTCAGTATTTCAATTTAAATAATCAAAAATATGTATTGAGGATAGGATTTTCCTTCATTTAATCCCCACATTCAAAATAAAGTAGATAAAATCATTAAATACTCATTAATTTCTATAAATAATATTTCGTTTCATTCTTAAATTTAATTATTTAATCTTTTTAATTTTTCAAATAATTTTCCTACCTTTACAATACATATTATTAACGAAGTCTGATGACGGTGCCTAACTACGACCGCAACGACATTTCCTGTAAATTTGTACTTTGCATGGCCTGCACCCGGACTATTTCTCCGGACCTGTAAGTGGATTTCATTCCTAATATGATTGTAGATTGCGCAGTATAACAGGGTATGACGTCATCAGCTGGATCAGTAAGGCTTAGGACGAGGAAGGGCGTGGCTTGCGGCCGTGTGACGTCACTGGAGTGCGTAAACTCAACTTGTGTCCCTTAGAAGACAAGAGGATGAAAGTCACTCACAATTCCCCGTCGTTTAATAAACAAAGTCGCACGAAGGCCTGCAGTGAGATGAAGGACGCGAAGAAGAACGCCGAAAGAAGAGTAAAAAAATAACTCTCTCTCTCGCATCTGCGTGCATGAAGCTGTCAACATTCACTCTCAAGTAAGGGGGCGAAAATGTAACACTGCCTAACAACCCTTGACATTTCAATCCCCTTACAGAGGCTGCTGCATGTACACATGCAACGTTTCCAGACACGCAAAGGATTCTACAGACATTACTCTTGCGTTTCAAGCCACAAAGACGAGAGCACTTACATTACGCCAATATTCCATAGCGAAATGGAATGAAAACTACGGAAGAAACTGTAATCCGACAATAAAATACAAAAGACAGGAATATTTTTGTTTAAACGTACTAGAATATGTGAAAAAGGAGAATTTGTTAAGAAACAATATTCTTAGGAGCGTCGCGAGGCGCATCAGATAATATTTCACAAATAACGTATCTCATGGGAAGACGATCCTGCAACTTCTGGGACATGAAGAGATTAAATTAACAGAAAAACGTAAATATTTGCCTGCAGGTTATGCAACTCACTTTACACCAGTGACTTGTAAGCTGCTTACACGTAAGTTTAAATACACACAAACAGATATATAACACCTTTATATCCTAGTATTGAACCTGAGGAGAAGAATAAGCTGCAACTTGTAATATATGAAGATATTAGTAATAAGGTAAAATTTCCAAATGACATATATGAAAGAAACATCACGGAACGTTCCTGGAAATTTAGTTTTGAACGGTTGTGTTGTATAGCGCCTGAATAAATAAATTAAGCTTCCAGAAACGTTATTGTGTGATATTTATATCATCACTTTATTTTGTCTGCCATTTGTCTATTTTATATTTTTATTACATTTCAAGACAGTTGTATTATATTTTAATTTTACTAAAGACATAAGCTTTACAGGAAAACGCAGAGATGGGCCTTCGGGTTATGTAACCAATGTAACAGCCTGCACGTTAGGAATGATATTATTTTCCTGCTTTTTTAACATATGATTTAAGTGTCTATTTATATATTAATTTCTCATTGCAACGAAATCTTCATCAAATTAATTCTCTATGGTTTATCGTTCCATTTATTTTTGGGCTTTCTCTTTTCCTTTTTCTTTCTGGTTCCGAATTCAAAATTTCGCATACTTAATAGGAGTCCGTATCAGATGAGCAGTTTTTCCTTGAATATTTCTATTTATTCTTATTTCTGGTCTAATATTTTTTCACACTTGTGCGTCGTAACGAAAAAAACTTCCGAGAATTAATATATCATTATATTTGACTTAATTCCGTAGCACTGTCTCCTATACCCATTTTCTCTTATATAGTTCCTGGGATGTTGCTTTTATTGAACTGTTTTCTTCTTATTAACATATATTCTGTTTCCTGGAATTGTCCCCCATTTATTATTGTTATCCGTTAGTTTGTATCATCCTAATATTTGTACTGTAATTACTCGATCGTCTGCAAATAACAGTGTATTTTCAGCCGCACGCTTTCATTGTGCTAGTGTTTATAACAAATATAGAGAAGGAAAAAGGAGATTACTAGCAACCCTGTCCTAATCCTTTATTTCCCTCAAATTTTTCAGAAAGAAAGCCAATTTCTACTTTGATGCAGGTTTCTGATTGCTGGTATACAGATTTTATAAATACTTCGTTCATTATTATCTTAACCATTGCTTCCAAAGCTATATGCAATATATGCAATTTAAATTATGAACTCAAAGGCTTAGCGTATTAGATAGACACTTGTTTATTAGAAGTAGGAAATGAAGACGCGCAGAGATGAGCTTAACGAATTCCACCTGCTGCGTATACAACGAATTAACAGGTGAGCCTTTTGAGTTGCCTACACGTAAGGGGTATGAATGTTTTTCTGCGACTTGCAGATATGTTTAAAGATATACGTATATATATCCTTATCATCATTTCCTGCAACCTATTATCCATTTCTCTTGGTTAACCACATTGCCTTTTGTTAAGTTTAAAGGTTAATATCGTTCCATATCCTACTAAATCTTGCGGTAGTCTCTCTCTGTCGGCATTCTTTCACCGTAACTCTTTGCCAAGAATGAAATTGAAAATTTACTGTTTCTTTTTCTTTCAGCGAAGATAAATAGAACATATAATCAGTAGAATCGATTTTTTCCCTTCCTTTTCTGCGTCGTTTCTCAACATAATAACTTATTTTTAATAGGAAAGCATCGATAAGCTCATCCCATCGAAAACTTTCAATTCACATAAATACTGGAGCCATGAACGCTGGCTTTTAAACATTATGATCTGGTAATGTTTTACATTTGTCTGTTAAATGAGGCACTTTTTTTATTTAATTAGGCTTCTTCTCGTTTAAACTTTTTATATTTCTTATAAATCAATTAGAACCGCCGAATTTGTCAGAAATAATTTAATAACTGTCGAACATATAGATTAAACACAACGTTTCATTCTTTAATCTAGGACCTCTTTAATGGATTTTAAGAATTATAAATGTAAAAGAGCAAATAAAAATAATACTTTTGGAATCCACTTTTTAAAAGACTATTATTATCAGTCCAGGTCGACGAAAAGTGACGTCGTGGCAACACTGTAAGGTGAAATCATGCCGAGTACCCATCAACATGATCACGTAATTGAATTATTCCACGATATTCAAAGCCTTTCTGCTGAACATTCCAAGGGTTTGGCTCTCAAAACTTGGGACGAAACCATGTGTTAGAAAGTAAATTTTTAACACCGGTTTTTTGCGTGCCTGGACGTGAAGACAATCCACTAACTATAAACTCTCCTAAAATAGTTAACGATGGTATTTGAAAGGGCGGGATGAAACTCAGCAGCAGAATATTTATTTTTCTCGTCTGATTTTCTGGATGTCTCCGCTTTGGTTTGACTCTGTGACTGTCGCCACGGTTAAAAATTCAGCTTCCGCCAGGATTCTAACTCGTAAAATAAGTTGTTGAAATTCGCACATGGCTTGACTTTTTCGTCGGGCGTGGATGCGCGCGCAGCATGAACAGTTTTTTTTTTTACTTTCAGTTTTCTGATACGAAAAAAGTTGCGCACGGTTTCGAGCTTTCATTTGTTCATTGTCTAAAATTGCCGGAAGTAATGTTATGATCCGCTCGTGTTGTTGTCTTTTGTTAGCAGTTGTTTGCAGTAGCATATATATATATATATATATATATATTGTTCACTCGTATAAATTTCAGAGTTGTTCTCTATTCCCATTGGAATAGTCGGCCAGCTGCCTCCTAAACTGGTCGAGGCACGGAGAAGGGAATGCTGCGTCCCCACAGCAAACTCCTCTCCCGCTATCGGAAGGGCGTGGGACAACTACCCAATGCCCTACCTACCTGATGCAGGTTTTTCTAGGGTTTTCCCTGCATTTCTTTAGGCGAATGCCGGGTAGGATCCTTAGGGCCCTAGTAACTCTTGGCTACCTTCCTCTACCCTTGCGCATCCCCCCTTTCAAATCCGTTCCTATGCTATTAAAGGGGAGTTGCCCAATGTGGATCACCCTCATGTAGCCAGTTGCCCTAAAAAAAAAATTAGCAGTTAATGGTACTTGATACATTTTACTCTTTCCCTCGTCTGTCTAGAAGCTTTCATATTTTTGTCTTCATTTTGTTATTTAATTTAATTTTACAATCACTTAAGAATTTCAGCCCCAATACATCCGATAGTTTTTTCCTATAATAGTCACTATTCTCCGAATATTTGGTCATTATTAGAGTTTTTTCATGCTTCTATAAATTTGCGCGTTGTGAATAAACGTTGTATGATATGCAGCAATTATTTCTACTGTGGCCATGTCCAGAGACATATTTTTAAAATATATACTAGCCGGTTGAGAAGAAATTTATTACAATTAAACTTATATTTTGTCCATTGGACCGTGCTCAATTGCTTCATTTTCACAATTCACACTCAGACTGAGTTTTTGGTCCATTTAAAATTAAACCATATTTTAAGTGTTTTTTTTAAAAAAAAAAATACTAGCGTGTCGAATGTACAATTCAATTTTCTGAGCTGTAATTTTATTTTGTTAATTATAAAGACGAAGCGTCTGTTTATATTTTTTATAATTTGTATGGTTAAATATTTTATTATAACTTCTTTCACCGTTAATTTTACATTTTATTTTAATAAAAAAGGCATTATATTGACTTAATACTAAAAGTTGGTTATAATTAAAATTTTGAGTATCGACTGTAGTTAAAAGGTCTAATATTTTTATGATTTCGTAGTTTTTCCATAATTTGTATTTTACCCTCCGACGAGAAAAAAGAAACAGATTTTTATTCTGACGCCATCTTATCATCTGAGTACTTCTGACTTTTCCGTACTTTTTAAAGCCTGTGGTCCGTTCCCTGAGAGGTTAAGCAGATGGCTTCGTTTCATGGAGGAAAATCCCCGCTTTAAAAATATTGCAAAAAAATATTAATATTAACGTCGAGTTTCATCCGACTGCCTCTCTAAATGAACAGTAAGGTGTTTAAAAGTAACGTGTAAATAGGTCCCAAACTGGTTATTGACCAATTTAAATATAAGAGAGCTTTCAACCCTTTAGGTCCATATTAATTATAAAAGCTACGCAAGTAATGAAACATTTAACGAATATTTATAAGTAAAAAAACGCGTTAAATGCAAGAAATTTCTCGAGGAAACTCGAGTAGCAAAAAAGAATTTTTTGGGGAAAAACCTAAATTGATTTGCGAAGAGAAATGAAACTTCATTTGATAAAATAAATAATTGATTATATCCTAATTTCTATTATCTCTGATTTGACTGCCAACGGCAACGGACACCCATCGAGCCTTACAACTAGACTACCCTGCAACACGACCGTGTTGCATGAGTTGCGTAATCGCTCCGGGGTGGAGGGAACCAATTCAATATCGTGCTATCATTTACCCCCATCCCTTATTTATCCGGCTATAAATACGCATTACAAATAATTTAATTTTGTATTTATTCAGGTAATTTCATATCAACGGTGCCGCGAGGCTCTGCTGCAAACAATGGACCTGCACACTTTAATAAGTGTTGGTGGTTTTCAATTGCAACACTGTAAATTTGAAATGAATTTATAAACGATACCACATAACGGGAACCGACTGAAATCAAGGGTTATAAAATCAGATTAGTATAATATAATTTTTTAAAAACATTATTGTGATAATACTGGTATTTATGTCAGACTTCAATATAATTTTAAATTAATGAAAATGGGCTAAATTGGTGAGAAATTTTTAATAACATGAAACGTAGTACGACTTTTAGTCCTCAATCTAGATTAGTGTAAAAAATTACCACAGACTGTTAGTTCCTTCTATTCATAAATTATAGACAATTTTAAACTCTGACTAATTGATGTAATCAAGTTTCTTTTTAATACCTTAGAGATTATGTATCAGCGTGATTTAAAATTCTTATCGTAATTCATAACTTTATTTCTAAATTGTGTAGTATTTAAATTTGGCATTTACATCCTCATCTACAGACGATCATTCGTGAATGATTAGACACTCAGAGGAAACACCGAATTGAATTTCATTCCTAACAAAGTATTTTTAGGGGGGGGGGGGTGAGTTGTAATAGCGCAGGAAATAGCGAGCTGGCCACGGGAGTGCCCAAAGGGTTGTGAATTATAGGATTTATAGTTAGAAATAACGAAATTGAAGTGACGTAGAAAAAAGACCAATATTTTAGTATTAGGTTAACCCCCTAAGGCACTGCAGTGAACTTACGAAAAATGGATGACGTCACTAATAGTCTTAATCTTTATCAGTTACAAAGTTTGTAGACGTAGTGGAACGATTTCTATCCTTATTAATTGAAAATTGGTGTCTGTATACAGTTGGTGTACCTTCACAGTGTCTATTTTAATATTTACAACCCACTCCAACCCCCTCCCCCGCCGAGAATTTCACAACTAAATTATAAAATACATCTAATCTACCTATATAAAATCTTTTGTGTGGAAGCTATTTTTCACCCCGGTTATCCTAAATTGCCTGTTAATTTTTTATAGGAAGGGATGTATTAGGATTCTTTGTTTATATTTTATTTTGTAGTGTTCTGTTGTTTTCGTGTGTTCTTGTCCTTCGTTTCGTTTTTTTTTCAAAAAATTAATATTAGTGGTTTTGTTCGGATTTTTTGTTTTGGTTTATTATGTATAGGTTTATTATTGGATGAATATTACATACATATACATGTGACTTGGAAACAATTATGTAAACTAATATATATATATATATATATATAAATTGGCCTAGTCTTTTAAACTAAAATAAAGAAAAATATTATTCTCTATTTATAATTATCTTTCATAGCGAAATAAATATACACTCTTCACTTCACCAAAGTCGACTTTCGAATTTAATGCACTGGAAATATTTTTTTAAAAAGGAGAATAATTATAATATATTTCTACACTCATTTTAGGATCTATTGAATGCTGTTTTCTGTTTGAAGAAGTCTTTTATTTTTCTTGAATCTAACTTTGTCCTTGTCCCAATTAGGTATGGCCTGTGCACATACCGGACCTTTTTTTTATTTGGAGTGTCACGTGGTCACGTTAGAGGTTCTTTTCCCTTCAGTAGTAACTCTCAAGTTGTCCTGACGAAAACCCTTGACTTGCTAATTTATTATTCAGACTCTTTTCCACGACTTTACTAAAACTCTTGCTTCATTTGTCAATTTTTAACAATATTTTCATTCCATTGTTGTGAAAGAAAAATTAAATTTGACCCGCAGTTTTTCTTATTTTAAATTCACACAGTTTTGTATGTGCTTCATTTATATACACGATTTTTTCTCTATAATAAGATCCCATTTTTCTTATAAATAAATTTCAAGATTCTACAATAAAATCTCAATTTTTAATTACCCATTTATTTTAAATCATTCTACAGTTTCACAAATCTCAAAATATTCTACAATGTAATGATTTTTATCCTGCTGAAATTTCAAAACATTCTACACTAAATTTCCAATTCATCTTACCTCAAATTTCATAACATTCTACAGTTAAATACAAATTTCAAACACTTCTACAACAAAATCTCAATTTTTACTTACCCATTTATTTTAAATCATTCTACAGTTTCACAAATCTCAAAATATTCTACAATAAAATGAATTTTATCCTGCTAAAATTTCAAAACATTCTACACTAAATTTCCAATTTATCTTACCTCAAATTTAATAACATTCTACAGTTAAATACAAATTTGAAACACTTCCACAACAAAATCTCTATTTATGTTTCTGAAATTTCAAAACTCTTTACTGTAAATATCCAACTTTTTCTTACGTCATGTTTCAAAAACTTTATTAAAAAAAATCAACTTTTTCGTTCGCAAGTTTCAAAAAATTCTATAACGGAATATAATTTTTATAGCTCAAATTTCCAAGCTTTTTTGTTTACCTTCATCGTTAAAAATCATCTCAACAACTTAATTTGTCGCAGTATATTCATACTGATAGTCAAAACTGACCGCATCTCGTTGTCCCCTGAATTATACTCCTTTATTTTGTTATCTCACAACATTAGAGTTATTTAACGTGACAATCCTTGCTCTGCCTTCAGAATTAATTACTTCACGTCCGTTAAATCCACGTGTCCTTTGTCTGGCGGTTTCCTTGTATCTTTACAGAAATGCAGAGTAAGTAATTATTTATCATATTATCGAGCCCTGCGATCGAGTTACAATTCCTTTTTTCCCTGCCGATTTGAGCCAAGCCTCTGTCACTATCGACTTTCCTGCCTCCTCATCCTTATTAATGAGAAGGTTCCTTTGCAGGAGGCAGGCTCACTCCTGTTGTTAAAAAAAGGGGTGTGGGGGGAGACAAAATATATTTTAACTAGACGACGTTGTCAAAGATTAAAGAAGATTGTAGGAAGAATAATAGGAAAAATAATTGACTACATTTTAGTTGTTAAAAATTCGTCTCTTACGTCATCACATAATTTAGAGACGCGTATGGCAAAAAAAACCTACTCGTATCGGTTCTTTTATCCCGAAAATAGCCGAGTAGAGAAATTAAGGTTAAAAATGTACGTTTACCGCTTGAAAATTTTGTGAACAAGAAAATTCGTGAATTTTAAAAAAAAACTAAGTAGAAAAGAAAATAATGAATACCAAAAATTGAAAAATGAAGAAAATAACTAAGTAAATACACTGGGAAAAATTCAAGAAAACATAAGATTTAACAATAAACTATTATAAACTAATAATGCGTAAATGAAAAACTTGATTATTAAAAATAATGTAAAACTTATAGGAATGCGTAAATAAATGAAAAATTAACTGTAAATAAATTAATTCTAAATAATTAAATTCTAATTTGGGCAAATATAAAAAATAGCATTTAAGAAAATATATAAATAGCCAAATTAAATATAATGAATGGAGAAATCGAAAAAAAATCCCTAAATATACAAGTTAAAAATTGTTAATACTCTATTATATGGAAAAACTGCAACCAACCCAATAATCCTAATTAAAAGTAAAAATTAAAAGACCCTGATTATTTTTGAATGAATAAGTACAGAATTTCATGTTAGAGATAAGATCAAGTGAAAATCAAATTTTTAAAATTTCAGTAAACGCTCATTACAAGGATTGGATTATAATAAAGTGGATAAACTGGAGATTAATCACAGTAAATAGGAAAATATTGGAATACTAATTAGAATGATTTTGATAATTGGATATTTATGGTGGATTGTTCGCGGCAACGATTTCAAGGCTTTTGTCGTGATGAACCGCGGGGTTTTGGAGAGTCGGGTGTTGGAAGTCAGACTGGCATAGGTTGAAAGTTGTATTTGAGTAAAAGTTGTTGACAGTAAAACTCAACGATAAAGTTACTAGCGGTAACCTAATAAATCACTCCTTTTTTTTAGGTGTCGACAGGCTATGTATAGGGTAATACGCATAGTGGCAACTCCCCTTTAATAGCATAGGATAGGGATTTGAAAGGAGGGATGCGGAAGAGTAGAGAAAGGGTTAACTAGGGCCCCCGGGCTATGGTTTAAGGATCCTACCCGGCAATTCGCCTAAAAGTGATGCAGGGAAACCCCTATAAAAACCTGCATCAGGTAAGTCGGGCATTTGGTACTTGTCCCACACCCTTCCGACAGCGGGAGAGGGGTTAGATGTGGGGTCGCAGCTTTCCCCTCGCCGTGCCTTGACCAATTTAGGAGGTAGCTGGCCGACTATTCCAATAGGAATAGCAGACAACTCTTACCGTATGCCCAAGGTCTGTGTCCCCGGATCATACACCTCTCAAAACAGGACGAGGTGCCTCGCCACAATAAACATTTATAAGTACAGCAACCGCCACCAATTCCACAGAAAGATAATTGTAACAATCCGTCAAACCGTTAGTCCGGAAGGAGCAGCAGTTTCTAGTTTCCAGAGCAGAGACCCGAAAGTTACGACCGTGTTTTGTTTAATTAAATTTAAATTCAGTGATTTCATGGCCTTTTAATTTGAATTGTGAGGTGAGCCCGAGTCCAAGAGTTTAAGCCTGGTACCAGCAGACGTTTTATAAGTACAAAGAAATTTGATAAAGTTCTGTAAACGATAACTAAAGATAAAGTCGTCAGATTTTGATTTCAGGTTTATTTGATTATTTAACTTCTTAGGTTGTAAAGGAATTTAACGTAAATGTAAAGGTTGTTTCTTTACTTAGAAGGCCCAGATAAATGACCCTGAGAAAAGAGTTGTAAAATCTATAAAACTGAAAAACTTAAAATGTAAATAATCTTATTTAAAAATGTTGTAATTTCATCTGAATAAAAGAAATTGTCTTGTAAAGTTTTGATGAATGTCGTACTTATTTTGAAATCATTCTCCTTAATTAAAAATAAATATAATTGATTCATCAACCAACTATTGAATTTAAACCATTGAAGAAATCCTTTGATTAGTAAATTAATTGATTAATCTCCAGTTAATTATTACAATATGTCTAAACAGGGTATAATAAACCATTAAAAAGTTTATAAATACTGAATTATGTAAAAAAAAAAATTTAATGGGGATTCGATTTTAAATCTGTTTACTACGCGTAGATTTAACGATATGAGTGTTTAAAAATGAAACACTGCTGAAAGTATTTATCTGAGGATGTAACTTGTGGGATATTGACGGAAATTTAGAAACATTAGATTAACTATGAATTATTTGTTAATAATCCACCGCCAGGGGCACACACAGTCGACGCTTTCCTCTTTCACACTCACTCACGTGTGTTGACAAGACTGAGACCGACTTAATTAACCACCGGGACGTGGAGCATCTTTTATTCGCCAAGAGGGTTTTGCCTACGCCCATATTTCAACCCCCTTGTGTGACTGTTGCGTAACCCTTAAGGGTGCCTCTTCCTGCCTGGGCCCTGGCAAGTGTAGTGAGATATAATCTCGTACAGCACGCACGTCGTAGCCTCTCTCCACCTCCACACACCCCCACAGGAGGGAAGATAAACTGCTTCTTGCTGACACGTCGTTGCGGGCGAAAATTAAACACTTGTTAGCACCCCTCCAGTGAGTGAGTGAGTGAGGTAAGATCCCTCCGCGGGGATGGGGTGGCGTTAGTAATAACAAAGGCGGGTGGAGGTTTCACGGTTTTCCACCCCCGCTGATGACGTAGCATTACATCACAGCCGTTAGTGGACTTCATTTCTACTTGTGTTTCGTTTTCCTTCCCCTGCTCGTCACCCCTGGGATATATATTTTATCGTTCAAGTAGGAAATTATGGTCGTAAGCTCCTTCTGCCGCTAATTACATCGTTCCCGCGTGCGCGTGTTTTTTCTTTCTAGAAGTAACCCCCGCACTTTAATTAGCGTGTCTTACTCCTGCTCATCAGCGTAATCGTTTGACTGTAAAATCGTTATCGTCCTTGTTCCAGTCATCTTCTTATTACTCCGGGTTATTATTACTGTTATTATTCCACTCGGCTTCGAATCCTACATTCGTGTTTTTTTCCCTTTGTACTACACCATTCGACAATTACGACTTCGTCTGTCTCTCTCCCTTCCACCGTCAAGTTTTGGAGTTCCTAATACCTGTCAAGATCTTCGTCTCTAAAGTTGGTGTTATTTTTTAGATATATATGCATATAGAGGGAGATGGGAGCCCCCTGCGATTCAATTTGCACTTTAATTAGATTTGGCGACCTCTGCAGCCCCTAAAATCCCTACCCTCAGCTTTACCCTTCAACCCCTTTCCAAAGCTTCCCCGGCTCTTGCGATGTTTGCTCGCTAATTATATTCACGTTCTCTTCCGAAACTCATCCTAGCCCGCCGCCCCACCACCCCAACCACTACTTTTCTGCCCCAAGGGATGTAACAAGGTTAATTATAATCCTCGTACCAATCCTGGGGCTCTTCCATCCACCTTTACTTGTGCTGTTCCTCCCCGTACGTACGCAACCACCTGTGATTACTCAACTAAGATTCCAGTCATACGGAACATTGAATGAACAGGGAAAGAAATATTATAATTATAAGAAGCTACAATTAACAATTAGAGGTTTACATGTACATAACTAAAAATCGGGATAGTTATAATAAAAATTCTTTAACGTTACAAAGGATGCAATATAATATTTACAAGTACGTACGAACTACGAAAAAGTAATTATTTAATTAATTAACTACTATAAAATACGGAATTATACAGTTTTACCTGTTATTTGGCTATTTATCTAATCAACATTGGTAAACATGAGCATAGTATATAAAATAAATATTTAAAGTAAGACACCGAAAACCCATCTCATCTTCCAACTCAAACCCCTCAGAACAACAAATAAAGAACTCTAGGGATGGAAAGTTACTGGACTCTCGAAAAACACAAATCATAACTTCAAAGCCACTTACTGGGCCTCTAATAATTACTGATTTTGCAATTTTCTCCAAAATAGTAACAAAAGAAATACAAATTAAAATCTACATTAAAAAATTGTATAAAATGTCACAAAATTTAGAGAAATCTTACGGGAAATTATATTTAAATAAAAGTTTACAAAATACGGTTTTTACATACCATTTTGTTTATCGCTCCGTTGGTACCCAATTTTGCACTCTTCTCCAACTATCGGAAAGGCGTGGGACAAATACCCAATTCCCGACCTAACTGATGCAGGTTTTTCTAGGGTTTCCCCTGCATCACTTTTAGGCGAATAGCCGGGTAGGATCCTTAAACCATAGCCCGAGGTTCCTAGTTAACCCTTGGCTACCTTTCTCTACCCTTCGGTTTCCCCCCTGTCAAATCCCTTCCTATGCTATTAAAGGGGAATTGCCACTATGCGGATTACCCTCATGTAGCTTGTTACCCTGAGAAAAAACACTGACTACTACGGTAAAGCTGTTTGCGAGGGCTATTCTCTCGCAGGCAGAACCTTGTAAGAGAGACAGGAAGGGGCTACCTTTGGGGATGCCTTTTCCTCTCTCCGTTTTTGAACTAAGGTTCCCACAAACCGAGGCACCTCGGTCTGTTTTGAGAGGTGTATTTTCCGGGGTCACCGGCCTCGTGCATACGGTAAGAGTTGTTCGCTGTTCCCATTGGAACAGTCGGCCAGCTGCCTCCTAAACTGGTCGAGGTACGGAGAAGGGAATGCTGCGTCCCCACAGAAAACTCTTTCCCGCTATCGGAAGGGCTTGGGACAAGTACCCAATTCCCGACCTACCTGATGCAGATTTTTCTAGGGTTTTCCCTGCATTACTTTTAGGCGAATGCCAGCTATAACCCTTAAACTATAACCCGGGCGCCCTAGTTAACCCTTGGCTACCATCCTCTACCCTTCCGCATCCCCTCTTTCAGATCCCTTCCTATGCTATTAAAAGGTAGTTGCCACGTTGTGGATTGCACTCATGTAGCCTGTTACCCTGAAAAAAAATTAAAAAAACACTGACTGCTATATTGTTTCGTCTCTCTAACAACTGTTCACAAACTTTACGTCGTCTAATTTTTTTTTTAGAATGGTATAAACCCCAAAAACTGTGGCAATGTCTTTGCGCTCTAAACCTACTTCACGACCAACACACTCTTTCGTCATGACCAACACTGGTCATCCTTTCAAAACAGACTCCATTAACTTTATCATTTGAGCTCCAAAACACACTGGACCACTGAGACTCGCCGTGACCACTCTGGTCAGGCTCCCACAACACACTGAACGTTTCGGCCAAAGTTTTTTGCGTATTACCTACGTTTTTCCGGCAATATTGCCGTGGAAACATTTTTATTCTCTGCATTCTTGCGTCAAACAATGCTCTGGCCTCAATAATTACCTCGACAATAATATTAAAGAAAAAATTAAATGAAACATACTGGAATATTAATTAAAGGCCATTAATGATTTTAATAATTGGATAGTTTTGGTGGATTGTTAGCAGTACCAATTTTCAAAGAGAATAATGTATAAGCGAGCTTTGTTCTGGTCTGCTAGCGTTTCCTGGAAACAGTCGGTCTAGTGTTGAAAACGGGTGTGGAAGGCATAATTTGAGTGGGGTACAACGAACAGCCTGGCCGGCGTATAGATCAAGCCGAAACGGTTACAAGGTTTTGAATTTGAGTATAAAGTTTTCGACAGTGAAATACATTGTAAATTTGGAAGAGTAACCTAATAATTAGCGCCACATTAAAATTTCTACGAGTACCGAGACCGTCATCAGTTCCACATAGAGACAATCTTGCAACTATCAGTCTAACTAATAATCTGGAGGGAGCAGCAGTTCTAGTTCCCAGAGGAAAAATTCGAAAGTTACGACCGTGTTTTGTACAATCAAGTGTAGAGTCAGTGATTCATTGCCTGTTAGTTTGAATTGTGAGCCCGAACGCAGGAGAGCTAAGTCTGGTACCAGCCGAAAATTCTGTAAGTAGAAACCAATTTAATTAAGATTTTGTAAACGATAATTAATGGTAAAGTCGTCAGATTTCGCTTTCTCGTTTTTGTTTTGATTGTTTAACTTCTTAGTTTGCAAATTCTATGATTGTGTAACGTAAATATAAAGGTTGTTTCTTTACTTAGCAGGTCCAGATAAATGACCCTGCGAAAAGAGTTATAAAATCTTTAAACATTAAAAACTTTAAATATAATTAATCTCAAATAAACTGTTATAAATTTCTACTGAATAAAAGTAAATTGTATTGTAAAGTTTAAAGAATGTTGTAATTATTTATCATTCCTTCACTTATAAAATAAAATAAATAATTGTTTTATAAACGAGCTATTGATTTAAATTCATGGTAATAATTTTGTTTAAATAATTTAATTAATATTCTTTAATCATTACAATATATTACCAATTGTTGATCTCTAAAATATATTGTTATAATCAAATTGATAGGCGATTGTTTAAATGAAAGAATTAATCAAAATTAAGAAACAAAATATTTATTTATTTTGTTGCAATAAAGATAATTACAACAAAATTTTAGATCTTTCTCTCTCTCTCAGGGCCTCTACTGGGTTTGATAATGGACACAACAAATTGATTTAAAAATCTTATTAACCAACAGTTCACATTTACCTAAAAAATATGTCGGTAGAAAGAAATTAAAAAGAAAATAAATTAACTTTGATTGACAATTAAAAGAGAACGAAATCTGACTCTATTCTTTAATTACCTTTACAATTAATAATTAGTTTTGGTTTTGTTACTTACATCTGTCCAGCTGGTACCAGCATTCTTTTTGGGTTTGGAAGTATGGAAAACTTTTACACTGATTCTAAAATGTCGACTCACAGATTTTACACTATTAAAACCAAAATTGATAGGCTGACAGGAACTCGGATGGTCCTACTGAATGTCAGCTATCTGATGTCTGCTAGCCTTACCGGAACCCTATGATTCGTAGATTTATTAGTCTTTTACTGAATTCGACGTAAACTGGAACGTAGCTCCTTGACGATTTATTTTGGCTGTTTATTCTTTCTGAGCGAACTAGCTTGTTTTTAGCTCCTGACTGTAGACTTAAACTGCTCTTATTTTTCAATTATTTACGCTGCAATACTTGCAGCGTGAATGTTTTCTTCGTATTAATTTACAACTTTAACTAGTTATACATTGACGATGTCTAGTCTCTGCTGAAAATTATATTTCTTGTTCTGCTCCTCATAATGTCTTTCTGCTAACAGCTCCTAACTAACATTTATATTACTTGTTCTCCTCCTCACGATGTTTTTCCGCAAACTGACTCCTAGTTCTCCCGAGTTTTAGCGCGCATACGCCATTTTTGACGTTTCGACAAAGCAAGTGAATTCGCTTTTCCAGTGTCGCTTTGTTCGATCAGACCGCTATAATGGATTTCTCAAACAATTCAAATTTTATGTCCAAACAATTAAAGGCCTAATTAATTGGCATTACAATATATAATATAGGAAAGAAAATGTAGCGAGGGCAATTAATTGGGGAAGAAATTAATTGGTTAAGTGTTTCTGGTAAAATTTAAATTCGTTTCATTCGTGTCCTATTTATCTATTACCAGTTATAAACATTTATTTCCTTCATTTATTTATTTGTCGCTCGTTTCTCACCTTTTCCACCCCCTATAATTATATTTATCGTAAGAGTTGCCGCTTCGCCGTAGATTGTGTTGCGGCCCTCCACCTAATTTTCCCTCAAAATCAACAACAGAAAACTATCAAATAAATGTCGACTCTTATTGAACTTATCTTTTGTGCTCCGACCGTTCCAGCGTGCGTGATATTCCACTTCTTCGCCGGCCACTCCTTTCTACAGAGTGGATTATTGAGTTCTCGGTTTCCCTGTTCCTCCACCCCCTACTCCGTCTCCCTCACCGTTCCTTGGGAGTGTGTCGGCAATATTGGAGACGCTGCAGCGGCATTATCCACCCCCTTCCAGAAGTGTTTCCTCCCTCATCTGATCCCATCCCAACTCACAAGAGCGTCGAGGATCCTATTCCTTTTTCTTCAACCGCAGGTAACATTTCAAGTGACTCTGGCTGGGGTGAAGGGACAGAGAATAGAGAAAAATTCTCCCCCCGGCTACAGAACGTCCATAATGGGGTAGTCTGTCTCTCACACACACACGAAAGATGCTGAAGCTCAACGACTCTAGCAATTTGAAACGAAGAAAATTGGTACACACGAGACTTGGAAAAATTCACCATACGTAGCCATCCGAGTCAAGTGACGTCAGATCCAAGTAGTAACATCGAAATCAATATAATGATGAATTTAAAAATACTTGAATACGGAACTATTATAGAAAAAAATATTAAACAAAGTACACAAATCTGGAGAAGAAATATAATTCTCGTTAAAATTAAAATTAAAAATAAAAATTTAAAAGAATTGATTACCAAGTACCGAAATATTTTAAAGAAGAAAATATAGTATAGAAATAGATGACGAGGGAATTTACATGCGTATTAAATAACCTTTTATTGGCCTCAATAAACGAAACAGATTCTTCTGCGTCTTCCCAGTTTTCCGTTTCTTTTTCCTTCATCTTAGTCTTCTCATTCCCTTTTGCCGTATTTTTCTTCTTAGACTTCTTTGCTTTAGACTTTGACTCATTTTATCTCCATTATTTCTTCGTCCTTCACTTCCTCAAATTCTTGGCTTTCTTCTGTTTTATTTTTTTAATCATCAGCGCATTGGTATTTTAATCTTCATCTTTAGCTTTTTACCTTATTCTTGGCTTTTTTCGACTTATCTTCATGTTCTTTTACTTCGTCTTCATGTTGATTTTCTTTGCATATTCGTTTTTACCTTCACTTTCTTCATTTCTTGATTTCATTTTTCATCATCTTCGTTTTATCTCTCTAAAGTTTTCCATTTATTGTTTGGCTTCTTCGTCTTCACCTTAATTTTTTCTTCATTTTATATAAATTTATCTTCGCCTTTTTCTCCTTTTCTTCATATTATAATCATCGTCTGAATATGCTTTTTTCCCCATCTTCTTCGCCTTTTTATATTTTTTCCATGTCCTTTTATCTTCGTCTTCATCATCTACTTCCTTATTTTTCTTCGTCTTCGTCTCCTTGTCCTTATATCTTCCGGTTTTGAAGTGGCGATCCTCCGACTGCCGTCCCAAAAATGTTTTTGTTGGAGACAAAATAGAAATTTCTTAACTGTTCGAAACGATTATATATTTCTCTTCCGCGCCATTTACCATTCCGTTTTCCATTGATTCGTCTCAGTATAAATATTTATTTGTACCTTGCCTTTAACAGACGGTAAGGAGAGAAATGTAAAGCGAAGTTCTTGTTTTCTGGCCGTGACTCCTTTTTTATTCCAACCCTTTCACGTAGCGGCGTTTAATTACATTCAGAAGAGCGCAAAACGAGAGATAGAGAGCTTTGAATGCAAAATATTACATTTTACTTTAATTTTCGTTGTATCCCACTTTCTGCCTGTAGCTCAGGTTTTTGTTGCGTAACTCTAATAATGAGGGGGTTTTCTTCCTCCACATGGAACACAATTATTATTATTAATATTATACCGTTCTTGTTGAACCTGTTTTTAGTCCCGCTGTAATTTAATATACAGAAAAAGAAGAGACAACTAATCCGGATGTATTTTTTAGAGTGTTTGTGTACTGGTTTTTAATTTATTACTCGTAATTTATTTTAATTAATCTGAAGCGTTGTTTTCACAACAGCTGCTCGTTTGTCGTTTTGCTTGAGGTGTGTGAGGGACCTACTCAGTTTCCCGTGCATGTTTCAGCGTCCTTCTACGGGGCGAGCTACATCGCGGTGCCGCTGCAGGACGCGAGGAGCACCACGGAGTTGCAGCTCAGCTTCCGCACCAGGAGATCCGACGCCATTTTGTTCCTGGCCGCGGGGAGGACCGACTATTGTCTTGTGCAGCTCGAGACTGGGAGACTCAAGGTCAGTTGCACTTGTAATCGTCACTTAATATCTTCTCTCGCAGTCGAGAAAATAGACGAGGCCCGTTCTACGCCTTCTTCTTCTTCCTTTGGGGATGCCTTCACTTTTCTGTGGTTCTTACTAAGGTTCCCACATGCCGAGGCACCTCAGCCTGTTATGAGAGGTGTATGTTCCGGGGTCGCAGACGTTGGGCATACGGTAAGAGTTGTTGTCCGCTATTCCAATTGGAATAGTCGGCCAGCTGCCTCCTAAACTGGTCAAGGCACGGTGAGGGAAAAGCAGCGACCCTACAGAAAACCCCTCTCCTGCCATCGGAAGGCCCGACCTATCTGATGCAGGTTTTTCTATGGTTTTCCCTGCATCACTTTTAGGTGAATTCCGGGCAGGATCCCTAAACCATAGCCCGAGGGCCCCTAGTGAACCCTTGGCAACCTTCCGCATCCCCCCTTTCACTCCCTTTCCTATGCTATAAGAGCCGAATTGCCACTATGTGGATTACCCTATACATAGCCAGTCTATACCTTATTATTATTATTATTCTCGCTGTCTGTGTTAACGAAGTGCATTGGCTCGCACGTGAACCTTCCCACAGACCTTCTTTGAGGATGCTTTCTCCTCTCCCCGATTTTTTAAACTAAGATTCCGTCAAACTGAGTCACCTCGACCTGTTTTCAGCGGTGTTTGTTCCGGGATCGCTGTCCTTGGGCATATGGTAGGAGTTGTCCGCTATTGGAATAGTCAGACAGCTGCCTTCTAAACTAATCAACGCACTGAGAGGGAAATTATGCGACCCCACAGCAAACCCCTCTCCCACCATCTGTGCGTGCGACAAGTATGAAATGTCCGACCAACTTCTGAAGGTTTTTCTAAGGCCTCCCCTGAATCACATTTAGGCGAATTGCCGCATCCCCTCTTTCAATCCGTTTCCTATTCTACAAAACGGGAGTGGCCACTATGTGTATTACGCTATATATAGACTGCACACTCCTTCATCTCGCTGTTACCGTCGGAACAGTAGGCCAACTGCCCTTCTAAACTGGTCGACGACATGTCGTCCCCAGAAGGGGGTGGGACCTACCTCATGCAGGCTTCTCTAGAGCTTTCTCCTCCATCACTCCTGCCCCCTTGACGAGGATCCTTAAAACTACAGCCTGGAGGACCCTTGCATGCACCCTTCTTATGCTCTTAAAGGAAGGAACCGTAACGCGAATAACTCTGTAACTGACAAAAAGAAATAGTTTAAAGGAAATAAAAGAAAGCTTCAATTAATAAGAGGTCGAAGTCTACTTGATGAAACCTTAGATATTTTACATTATAAATTCAGACAAAGTTTTATTTTTAATTATAAATCCCTGTATTTTTAGTATATCTGTATCTCTAAAGAAAACATAATTAATAATATATTTTAATCCAACAAATACGGCAAATATCAGCTCTAAGATATATATTTTATTCCAAAAAGTCCAATATTTAAAAGCGATTATCGTCAGAAGAGAAAATACTTTCGTACGACAATTCCTTTCCCTGTACGGGAAGTGACGTCACTACCTACCCATGACAGAGTCCCAACCAATCATTTAGAAGCCCCCGGGCGACCGACCGCGGAGTTGTTACTCGAATCTCTTCCACAGTAGAGATGTGGCAAATACTTTTATATTTCCGAGACGTCACTCTGCCCTACGGGGGTCTGCGAGGGCTATTCTCTCGCAGGCATTACCTCCGAGGGATACTCTCTCACACGCAAAACCTTGTAGGAGAGACACGGAGGGGTTACCTTTGGGGAACAGTCGGCCAGCTGCCTACTAAACTGGTCGTGGTACGGAGAAGTGAATGCTGCGTCCCCACAGTAAACTCTTCTCCAGCTATCGAAAGGGCGTGGGACAAGTACCCAATGTCGGACCTACCTGATTCAGGTTTTTCTAGAGTTTTCCCTGCATTACTTTTAGGCGAATGACAGGTAGGATCCTTAAACTATAGCCCGGCGGCCCTAGTTAACCCTTGGTTACTTTCCTCTACCCTTCCCAATCCCTCCTTTCAAATCCCTTCCTATGCTATTAAAGGGGAGTTTCCACCATGTGTATTACCCTAATGTAGTCTGTTACCCTAAAAAAATCCAAAAAAAAATCTTCTCTACGGTGAGAGCATTTTTTCGCAGGTGAACCTTGCCACTGAGGTTACTTTTGGGGATGCATTCACTTCTGTCTGGGTTTTTGAACAAAGGGTTCCACATTCCGAGGCACCTCGGCATGTTTTGAGAGGTGTATGTTACGGGTTCGAAGACCATGAGCATACAGTAAGAGTTGTCCGCTAATCCTATTGAAATAGTCGGCCAGCTGCCTCCTAAACTGGTTAAGGCACCGAGAAAGGATTGCTGCGGCCTACAAACAAGTACCAAATACCCGACCTACCTAATGAAGGGTTATCTAGGGTTTTACCTGAATCACATTTAGGCGAATTACCTGGTAGGATCCTCAAACTGCAGCCCGGGGGCGCTAAGTAACCCTTGGCTACCTTGGTGTACCTTTACGCACCCCTCTTTTCAGTTACTTTCCTTATAATTTAGCCTGCCTACACCTTATTTTTCTTCTCTGTAATGTGTAAACAGTGACCTATGACTTTTGTTACATCGGCTAAAGAAAAATATTTTTATTTACTAGTCATAAATAATATAAATCTATCTTTTAAACATAGTCCAATCATCAAACGTTGTATAAAATTTAATCAAGGTTTCGATTTTAACAACACCTCCTCCATTTTAGACAGTGAACATCCTCATTATTGGAAATGCAGTATATGAAAAATCACAAAAATACTTTTAATTTTAAACGTGACACAGAAAGTTTTAACAAGGGCCTAGATGTTTTGTTTTAAGTTCTTTTGCACTTTTATCTTCGATTTCAGCTTCTTGTTCAATTTCCAGTCTTAATTTATTCGCCGTTAGAAAAAGACACGTCGAAAAGTCCGGAAAATTTAAATTCACATTTACCTACTTTAAGTTCTTTTTTTAGGTTTGTCTGTGTAAAGGTTCTTCTTAGCATTGTTATTAAACAGCGACTAGTTTAACCAGCGTGTTGTCTCAATTCATCACTTTCATAGCTTCCGTAGAAATGTAGGACAAATTTCCGTGTTAAACCGTAGTGGTGCGTCTTCGTGTCCATGAATATACGAAATTTTCAATCTTCGGCCACTGAAATATGTTTTTTTTGGGAGATATGCGATGATTTTTATTTCCGTTCACGCATGTGTTTTGAGCTGTATTCTTTTCCGTCCTCGCAGGTTCACATAAACGTGGGTGCGGGCGAGAGGGAGGTCGCATCCCCCAAAGGACTCCGCCTGGACGATCTCACGTGGCACGAGATCGTCATCACCAGGAAAGAGGCTGCCTTCACTCTGCAGGTGGACAAGATTCACGTCGTCAAGTGAGTTCACACTTTCCAAAAATATTTCAAACCCCTCCTGTGTATCGATCAATACATCTACATAGTCCGTATTTGTTCCGCTTCAAGGGAGAACCTACCCGGTCGCTTCTTCGAGCTGAACGTCCACTTCGGCCTGTTCGTGGGTGGCCTGGGCGACTTTTCCGAGCTCTTCCTCGGCCACCTCGAGTACCTTCGCGGCTGTCTCGCTGACGTCCGCTACAACGGCGTCAACGTGTTGGCCCGTGCGAGAGAGCGCCAAGGTCACGTGGACGTGCAGGGCGTCACCTGGACATGCGCCACAGAGTTCGACGCCGGGATCGACCGGCAGCTCAGTTTCGTCGAGGACGGAGCCTTCGTCGCCATGCCAAACCTAATCTCGAGGACGGGCGTCAGGTACGTTCAAAGACCCACCAGATCCATTGAATCTGAGGAACCGTTGTCTTCTGAGGACTGTCGGTTTCCAACTTTCGCCTTAGATGAGTCAACTTGACCTTGAAGTCTGTTCATGCATCCAACTTTTCCCTTTGATGGCCTTCCTGGACCGATCTCCTGTAGATATCTCGTGATTTGGTGAATCTTTCTTCAATTGATTAACTTAGCAGTCCTATCGATTTATTTCATTTGTATAACCGACAGCCTCGAGCCATTTTCATGGATGAATCGATTCTTCCATTATCGATCCATGTGATACATACATTTATCAGCTTTTGTGTAGATGGTCCTCAAGACAGCCTCACCGATAAGCCGATTCAGGTATCCGTCGTCTCACTTCCTCGGAAATTTCTCGAACCACTCGGTGCGTCCACTAAACCTGATCTAGCAGCTTTTCTTCTGGATTCTGGAGATTTTTCTAGGCACTGATTATTCGTGAATCCACTATCGTTAAGATTTTCCGTTAGTGCTCTGGTTCTTCTTAGTTACACAGCCAATACAAGCTCACTTTTCGATGATAATTTATGAAACCGACCTCTCCGTATTGAGACTTCAGAATCGATTAAACGTGTGCAGATTGGCAGACGAACGTCAACGTCCGGTCAAGTTGTCCATTGTCCCGGAACTTGACATGGATCTTCTTCACATTCCATTTGCGCAATTGGTTGATTTCACTGTAGTTTGCAGCTTTGATCTGCTGATGACGGAAGAGCCAGAAGGTACCAGGCACTTATGGATAAAGATTTGCTACGTCAGCGCAGGATTCCATCCTTGACTAGTTTATTCCCACTGGATAGATGTAAAGGCTTTATTGTAGATGGTTCATCTGGACTTGAATCTACTTGAAATTATGACCCAACATTGCGGAACGTCCTCATTCACATATGGTCTTTGTAGATCTTTCAACGTTTCTGCAGATGAAATATCCTTCTTTGCGTCCGAACAGCCTTGATCCAGAGCTCACATCAACAGGCTTGTCTGTAGCGCTTCTGTGGTTTCCCGTGTGCAGTTCAAAGATGTGCCTCAAGAAGAGGTTTTGGTCATGTTGTCGGTTTTCCAAGGCGGAAGAGTGTTCTGAACTCCGTGAAACTTTAATCTAATCTTCAGTCGTGGTTCCTTGTCCAGATGGCAGCTGGATCTGAAGACGTTCTCTCCGCGAGGTCTACTGCTGTACAACACGGGCCTGTCGACGCAGTCTGACTTCGTGGCGTTGGAGCTGGTGGACGGTCGTGTGCGTCTGCTTTTGAACAAGGGCAACGGCGCCACGGAGCTGTTGAGCACGGTGACCGTGTCCGACGGCCGCTGGCACTCTCTGTCCGTGCATTTTAGCCCCACCTACATGGAGATCGGCGTCGACGGCGTCGTGGTCAACCTGCGTCTCCCTCAAGGCGGAAGTCGCTTCTTCGACCTGGCTGACACGGTGTTCGTGGGCGGCACTGAGCTCAACAAAAGGGCCAGGGCCAGCGGACAGGGCGTCAAGGGAGCCCTCGAGGCCTTCCGTGGCTGCATCCGCGACATGCGCGTCGAGGGCAGGGCCGTGGGCTTCCCGGATGCCAGAGTGACGCAGGGCGTCCTCCCGGACTGCGTGTGGGACTTCCCCTGCGCCAGGCAGCCCTGCGTCGCAGAGGCCACCTGTCTCCAGCAGGGGGTGGACTCGTTCCGCTGTGAAGGGTGCGGGCAGCCGCTCTGCGTCAAGACGGACTACAGCGACTCCTACAAGGTACAGACTTCACAGTTGATTCTCTCACACATCATATATGAGGAAATTATTTAACATAATTAGTGTTAAATATATACTACGAAAGTAATATAAATTATATTATAATAGATAATTGACGATTTACTCAGAACACAAATAGTAAATTCACTTAACGACGAAAGAAAGCAAGTGGCAATGGCCAAAGTTAAATACTGTCAAAGACAATATAACAGCCTGCGGAAGCAGTAGGGAAATTTAAGAAAACGTGGCAATAGCCAAGTAGGTATATCCACAAAAAGTCCTTAACGAGTAAATGGTCGGGTATTATTTTTACCAACTTCTATATGTTGTGGCCATTAGTGAAAAACTAAGTTTTTCAATTCTAAAGGTCTCAGTAAAAGTTTCAGTGGCCTAAAAACCACGAAATTTTGCACATCTTTTCAGTTTCTCGTTAATAGCAAAAGCATGATATAATCTAACATTTTGCGCGGTAAGATGTATATAGCTACTGGGATATAAAATTAACAGTCTTTTGTGAAGACAAAGAACCTTCTAGACAGTTAAACCAATTTCTGGTTTCCCTGTAAATCTCTTTGGTACGTCGTTCTTCTTAGCTTCTATGTCTTGCTTCTTCGAGTCCTTAAACTGACCGTCACTTTTACCACAGTATTTCTTAAATTCCCCTCCTATAGTTTCTTTGACAGTATTTAATTTTTTTCCCTATACCGCTGTATTATTTCCATAATTTGCCATTATTGTTTTCAAGTAAATCGTTCGGCGGAGACAATTCTTGCCATTGTTTAATATTCATGAGGGGGATGGAAAGCGTTAAGGGGGGTTGCTTACTTGCTTGTTTGGTAAAGAGCTGAATGAGAGAGTGGATTGTGTTTCGAGGATTTTTTGGTTAATTTCCCTCAACTAGATCAGCGGCGAATATTTTTTTGTATTGTTGTTGTCTGTATTTCTGTTAGACCAATCATTCATGTATGTATGTATGTATGTATGTTTGTATGAATGAATGTATGTATGTATGTATACACGGACATGAAACTCTGTGTTATTGGTGATAAAAAGTTGCCCTGTCACAATTCTGTTTTTTATTCGTTTTCCCCTCTAATCCCCACCCCTACAACTCTACAGCCCTGTGCGTTTGATTGCGCGAGTCAATAAAACACACGTACGGGAATGACAGACAGAGAGCGGGGACTGAATCCGACATCTGGTGGTACAAGGGTAGTTCACCCCCACCCAGTCATCACCCTCCCCATTCGCCATTGCTTCCTCTGACTGCTTGTGTCCGTCGGGTTCATGTTCAGGAAACTGGTGTGTGTGTTCGCCCGAGAGCACCGACCACGTTGTACTGGGGGAGGGGGGGCGCTTACGAGACTCCCCTTGTTAAACAAACGAGATGGTGGCAAAGTACGGCTACCACCGGTTGGCGCTAGGTCCATCGACAGTGTTAAACAAAATGTTATCACGTACCGTCAGATCTCCGTGGCCGTACAAGCAACATATACGGCGTATGGAGTCACTACGTTGACCGTTTCGCTCGGAAAGCCTGTAAAATATAGGTAAAATAATGGTGAATTTGTAAAAAAAAATGGTAAAATAAATTGGGTGCAGGTTTTTTCGAAGCCGACGTTGCCCGTGGACCTGGAGGTACTTGTGCTGACCCCGCTGACGGTGGCGGAGGGTGGTAACACTCTGGTGACGGTGAGGAACGTCGACGTGGTCCTTGACTACCCCAAGTACGGAGTCCGAGACTCCGGAGTGCTGTTGTACCTCGTGGAGGCACCCAAGCACGGCCGCCTCGAAGCAGACCTTTGGGAGAGGAACGCCAACAAAGGACTCGTATTTACACTGCTGGACCTCGCCAAGGACAAGGTGAGGACTCACGACGTCTATCACGGTAATTGTCAATGTGATGTCGAGTTTCATACTTCAGATTGCTTCCTATATTCGTAATTCTAGTTGCAGTAGTTGAGCAGCATGTCTTGTGTTCCAGATACGGTACCTGCACGACGGTTCGGAGCAGCACCAGGACTCGATGACGCTCGAGCTGGAACTGTCTCCAGATTCCAACTTCCTGCTACCCAGCTACCTGCAAGGAAGGCATCGCTTCGTGCTTCACGTGAACGTCACTCCGGTCAACGACCCACCGACGTTGAACCTCCTACCCAGCAAGACTCTGCGGCTCGCGCAGGTACGTGCTCTCCTTAGCTGCGGTGGTGGTGGAGGAACGCGGTCCTTCACTGACTGGTGCGACTTCCAGGGCACTCGCAAGGTCCTCACCGGCGAGGTCCTGCACGCCGAAGACCCGGACAGCGCCGCGACGGACCTCGTCTACACGGTCCTCAGCCAAGGCGGCGACGGTCGCGGACACATCGAGCGCGGCGCCAGTCCCGTCGACTCGTTCACGCAGCAGGACGTTGACCGGGGACTCGTCTCCTACGTCCACGGAGGTGGCGGTGGTGGAGGCGCGGGGGCGGCGAGACTGGCACTGCACGTGTCCGACGGCATCGAGACCAGCGCAGCCGCCATCTTGCGCGTCGTCGCCTTCCCGTTACAGGTGTCTCTGCTCAACAACACGGGCATCGTGCTCACACACAGGTAAACGTTTCCCGTCTATCTAAGCACTTTCTCCATTGTTTGAAACGTGTCTCACCTCACCTCCACCTGTCTCTGTTTTTCTACCCCTTAAATTTCAGTTTTAACAAAGAAAATAAACCCCTTCAGTTCTTAAAATTTCCCATAATGCTAGTTAATTTTCTCTAGTTTATTCAGCTTCCACTTCCTCCGTTACTTATACCTTTAAAAAACATACTGGTGGCACTGGCAGTATTAATAGCTCTTTTCAGTTTTTTCTTCCACTTCACCTATTAGAATGTAATAATTCTCTAACTCAAACAACATACGTACTATAAAATGTCTACCAGTCTCACTGATTTTTTAAAACTTTCTGTCAGTACTACGTCACGTTATTTTACTCTTCCAATAAGTACAAGTTTTTAGTGTTTAAATATGTATACAGCAGATAATACAAACCGTTTATTATTCCCCAAATAAGTCTTTTTCATTAGATAAATAATTGAAAGAATTTCAACTTAGTTTCTGTTATACGGAATCGCTGACGATGAAGGTATTTCTTCTCTTCAGCCAACCCCTCACGGAAATATTCCGATCACCTTGTGCATCTAGCACGATTCTACAGGAAATGATCTTGTTCTTATAGGTTCTCTTTATATCTTCTAGTTGCTCTTTCTCGTCTCCTATAGCCAATTTCTCATTTGCATTGTAATTCTCATTCTTCGGTCCACAAAAATAAAAATTTGGGAAACTCTAAATTAATCCTTAATTTTGTAATAAATTATAACCGAATTATATAGTGGTGCTATTTCCAAGCTGAAGAAAGTATAAACTGTTTTTCTGAAACCGCGACAGTGGCAAAGAATTGGTGAAATTCGTGAATACGTCACAGTGTCCGCAAGTGTCAAGATCTCTGCGTGGAACGGAGCTCCGTCCTTTTTCTCCACTCGCTTTGACTTGTGGAGCAGCTCGCACACACACACACATGCACCCGGGAGGGAGGGAGGGAAGAAAATCCCGACGTGTCATCTGTCACTTCCCCGCCGCCTTCCTGTCTGTCCCTGACAGCAACGCTATTCTACATCGCCTTGAACCATTTACTTTCTTCCTGTCATCGCCTTGAATATCCGCCTCATTTGTCTGTCCTCTGAGAAAAGGAGGTCTTTCTCATCCCCGCTATCACCTCACATGACGTCACGAACACACACACACACAGTCCCATCAACGCCTTCCTCTTTCGATTTCCTGTGGGTCGTACACAGCTTCTTATTACTCAAGTAATAAAGACGCAGACAGACCGACAACGAGCTATAAATAGGCTGTTCTTTAAAAGTCATGAAAATGTGTACGTCCAGGGTTTATATTTATTCTGTATATCAACACTCAAAACATGTACACATTGAGAAAACATGTCTTCAACGTCCCTAACATATTCAGGATTATAAGTGCGTTAGCTTTTATTTATCAGTTACTAAACGACTGCTCGACGTTGCCCGGGTATTTACTTAAATTAAGCCGAAGTAGGAATTGATTCGACAGTAACCTCTTGGTAAACATTTAATTTAACCAGCATCAGTCGGACCAGTGTTTCGAACATCTACCCATTCCCCTCCCCGACCTAACCCCTCGGCATCTAATTCCAAATAAACCACGATGCTGTCTGACGTAATTCTGAAACTCTGCTACTACATAAAGTAAATGTCTATAAAACATCACGACGAATTGAAACAGTAAAAAATATTATCTAACATAATAAAGTATAAAAATACTTCCGGTACATAAAGGAGTAAATAAATGCAACCGTTCACTGACAAGAGAAAAAATATAGCTCGTAACCTAATAAAAATTTTCTTTGGTAACTTAGGATCAAAACTACTCCGGGTAACTTTTTGTCGACCACGTCCACACAATATTTCATCAACCACCATGGTTAGTGCGACGTTTAAACTCAGTGACTCCTATAACCCCCTTAATATTTTATGTGAGCTCCTTCTACCACCACCCGCACGATAGTATTGCTTCCGTTGCCTGTAGGCGTTGAAATTAGACAGTCAAAAATTCTAGTATAACCCTACCAAATTAAGCGACCCCGTAGAATTTTTAGAAATTAAATGTGCAAAGTGAGGCTGATAATTTGTATCTTTGGAGAATAAAATTTGTTTTATTTTATTAATTAAATTTTTAATTAAAGCCTTCCAGGTAATCATTACATTTAGGCCCAACAACGTGGGGCAAATTTAATTTAATTAAGTACAGTTAATTATTACAATATATATATATATATATATAGAGAGAGAGAGAGAGAGAGAGAGAGAGAGAGAGATTTAATCTTCAAATAAATAAAATATACTTTGTGTGTATGTATGTGTGCGTGTTCCGTATACAAATGTACACCCGTGAAACAAATTTTATTAAATTTAGTACATGTGTTCCTTTAGAACCAGAAACAAGTACTGTTGGTTAAAACACGTCTACCTCCCCTAGAAGACGAGATTGGATATTTTCAAGCATGCTAAAAAGCTGAAATGTACGCCAGATTAATGTTTTTCGGGATGTATGTTGTAGATAGCGTTTCTCACGACTTTTTGGTGTTAATTTTTAACAGATTTCGTCATCGGAGGGAACACCCTTAGGGATCGGGTGGAGTGGCGTTATATAAAAATAACGTACAAAAAAACGAAATTGGAGTCAAATCGGGGGTTATGGATGTCGCTGAGTTTAATCATGACAACCCGGTCAACTCCCGAGCACCCACAAATGGGGAGGTTTGTTGGGGGAAAAGAGATAGTGCTTTCACAGAGTTGAGGGGAAATTGGTCTCCGTGCCCCGTCCACCCTCCAACGCGCTCTCTCGCTTTACGCGAGACAACGGAATGTTTGTTCCGCAAACAAGACGCAGCCTTTGTCTCCTTGTATTATGTTTGTGTTACTCTCTTCCGAGTATGTATATCTACACACAGGCAGAGTGGGAGCTGGAAACTGAAACGAGTGGATTTAGCAGGACAAGTCTAAGGGGTGAGGGTTGACTGACAGTATCCTCTCAAACCGAAAAGTACAAAAGGGAAAAAATATAATTCTGTAGTCTGTGTTGATGAAGTTTCAGTAACCCGCTCGCAGCAGCGCCGAGATCTGTTCATTCGTGACATCACCCCGTTCCATCGTAACCCCACAACAAACTGATGTTGCGTGTCATGTTCTCACCAGGAGCTCGACACGAATCTATCCCAGCAATCTGACGTTCACGTCCAACGCCGAGGACCCTTCGCTGGAGATCCATTACGAGGTCGTCAAACCACCGCAGTTCGGTCACCTCCAGAGACTCAGAGGATCTGCCGCCACAGCAGCGAGTGCAGAGGGCCAATGGCAGACTGTGGACCACTTCAGCAGTCACCAGCTCGCCAGGGAGCAGATTCGATATCTACACACCACAGGCACACCGGCTCACGACGATTTCAAGGTCAGTGAATAACGGAAACATCACCATCGCAGGGAACAGTGCCCAATATAGAAAATAAACGGACGAGAGAAATCTTTCAATAGTGCGTCTTCACTGAGGATCTTCAGAGACAAAAACGAAGTCTCGTAGAGGTTTCCAACCACTCATTCATCTTTTAGCTCAGTTGATCTTGAGGTCACGGTTCAAGAGATTCGCCATCCTCATGCATATTTTCCTGTTGTAACGTGTGCATGGCTCCACTGCCTGTTATATCCAATGACTAATGTCTTTACGAAGCCATCAATCGACAATCTGACTAACTTTATTTAAAATAAATAAACAGAAAACAAACAGCTAATTTTGCAGAAAAAAATTGTGGGCGAAACATTGTAATAGTCAAATAATTTATTTCCATAACAAATTGGCAGATTTTTCTGTTTATTTTAATTGTCAGATTCACTTAAATATAAAATTTCCTCTTTTCGGACTTCTGCTCGAACCTTGACGCTAGTCATAACGTCATCATTACCATCCCTCCATTTTCGTGAATAGTTGAATATCCTGTGTGCTATCTGTTGTAAAATAAGAATTGTACGAATAAAAGAAAATATATATTTGAAGACATTTAATAATTAATTGAGTCACGTGTGTCTGTCTATTCTTCATACATTTTCTTACAGGTAATTAAACAAGACTGCCTATATGATAGGCATTATTAATTAATTAGTAAATCACAGAGAAAACACGTAAAATGAGCTATATATTTTCTGTGTTGTTTTTAGTTAAATAAAACCATTTATTTGGCAGTCAATTAATTGGCAATAATCAATATTTTGCTGTGTTGTTTACAGTGGACGAAACTTATTTATATGATTTTTGTTTTAATTAATTAATACCTATTCTCTGCTCTTTAATTATCTATATTAAATGGTAATTGACTGACATCAAATAAATATTTTTAAAGGTTTATTTGTGTCTATTAAATTAATTTTGGATACAATAATAAAGGTTTTTGCATTCATCCATTATTTTCTGATTTGAAAATTGATAAAATTTTTGGAAGCCATAACCAGGGTTGAAGCAGACAACTGTATAGTCACATGGCTAAAAGTTTCTGTTGCCTAAATGCAATTTTTTTCGTTTTTTTTCGTGTTGATTGGAAGATTAACATTTTTTAAAACAAAACTGATCATGATTATAGACTTAATCAATTAATATTTTCATAACGTTCTGTCCAAAAAATTATTTGTCTGTTTAACGTCTCGCATATTAACAATTAAAACGTAGTGTGAGTGGTATTATTCTCTTCTGAGAGGTAGAGGCACCTTTGCAGTTCAAGGTGTCGGTGCTGGAGACGCAGAACCCGACGGTGTTCGACTTCCGTGTGACCTTCGCCGAGCTGCGTCTCGAAAGCGTCGGCGCCGAGGAGCTCCTTCTCAACGGCACCCGCGACGCCGCGCTGACCGGGGCCCAGCTGGGCTTCCGGACGGTGCCACTGGCGTCGGACCCGACCCACGTCGTGTACCGCATCGTGACGGCGCCGCGCTACGGCGCCCTGCACCTGCAAGGCTCCAAACATCGACGCCTGCAGCCCGGAGATACCTTCTCGCAGTCGGACGTGGACGCCGGGCGTTTGCGTTACCGTCTTCACCGTAAGGCGTACTCGCACGTGAGGGACGAGCTCCGCGTCCGCGTCTCGGCTCCCGACTGCGCCCCGGTCCTCGCGACCGTGGCGCTGCAACACGCCCCCTCGGGAGAGACGCGCGACGCCGTACGCGCCACGTTGAAACGTCTCCAAGTGACTGAGGGAGGGCGTCGGCCGCTGCTCAAGACGCACCTGGATCTAGCCCTAGCGGCGCCGACGCCCGTATCCGATCTAGTCTACAACGTGACGCACGGGCCTCGTCACGGACGCCTTGACGTCGTCGCCGCCCCCGCGTCCACCACAACAACGTCGCCGGCCAGGGAGAACACGGACTACTTCACGTCCGCAGAGCTCACGGCGGAACGCGTCGTCTACGTGCACGACGACTCTGAAACTCGTCGCGACGCCTTCCACTTCGTGGCGCTTTCCAGCGAGGAAGAGGACTTCCAGTACGTGGGCATCTTCCACGTGGACGTGCTGCTCAAGAACGACAACACGCCCGTGCGCGCCGTCGACAAGGTCTTCCACGTCGTCACCAGCGGGGAGAGGCTGCTCACAGGTGAAGACCTCCGGTACTCTGACGCCGACGTCGATACTAAGACCTCGGACATCGTGTACACGCGACGCGGAATCCCCAACGGAGGAATCTACCAGGTACAGCACCGTGTCATAGTTGTTTAATACTTTCATATATTTTCCATCCGGATCGTTGGAATTTTTTTATCAATATACTTAAAGTATCAGGATGGATCAATTTCAACCGGACCAGGAAACCAACATTGGTGTCCATCTTAGTATTTTACGAACTAGGCCACCATTGTCGACTCCAGGGTCGGTACGAGACTTCCCAATTCAATATATGTACAGTCAGAGCCCAGTTTCACCTACATTTCACTAGATCACAATTTTCGTGATCTAACTTTAAGATTCTATGAAGATAGAAGCGCCTACTGTTCTTCCTGGAGAAGAGTTACTTGACTAGTCAGGCTCCGCAGAGGTCCCACTGTGTTAACCACGATGTTGTTTTGCTTGCAGGCGTCTGACCGTTCCGTGCCGCTGTTTGAGTTCACTCAGGAGGACCTCGACGAGCGTCGTGTGGTCTTCCGTCACGAGGGCGACGACTACGGCAAAGTCGGGCTCTGGATCACTGACGGCCAGTTCTACGCCAACGGCGTGCTGGAGGTGCGGGCGTCGCCGCCTTTCGTGGCCGTCGTCAACAACACCGGCGTCGTTGTGCGACAAGCCGGTGCCGCGGCCTTGTCTCGCTGGAACCTCAGCGTTGAGACCAACCTCGACGCCCGTGGTGACAGACTCTTGTACGAAGTCCTCGAAGGTCCCAGCCACGGACAATTGCGCAGTGGGCGTCCCGGCGGCGGCGTCGTAACGCGCTTCTCCCAGAGTGAACTGGACGGCGCCGCGTTGCTCTACCAGCACGACGGAGGAAGTCACTTCAGCGACTCGTTCAGATTCCGCGCTGAGGCGTCCACAGCGGCGTCGACGTCTACCACGGCCTCTACGGACGGGAAGTTCTCGGTGAGGGTCTTCCCCGCCAGCTACTGGGAACCGCTCGTCGCCGCAGCCAACCAGACGCTCTACGTGGAGGAGTCCACCAGCGTCGTGCTAGGGTCTGCCACGCTCAAGGTACGTCTTGGTCATGGTCTGACCAGCCAGTCAGTACCTTCACTTTTTTTAGTATCTGGCTACATGAGGGTAATACATGTAATGGCAACTACGCTTTAATATAATAGGGAAGGATTTGAAATGGAGAATGCGGAATTTTAGAGGAATGTAGACAAGGGATAATTAAAGCTATAGGTCAAGGATCCTACCCGATATTTTCTTAAAGATGATGCAGGACAAACCCTAAAAGACCTGCATCAGGTAGATTGGGCAGTAGGTACGCCCTTCAGATGGCTGGAATCGACTGTCACAGGACTCTACTATATAAATTATCCAGACGTTTTTTCTGGACCACAGAGATATCCGAGGTCTTTAGCTGCAAGTGACGGTCTCATTTGGATTCCACAGTCCCACAAGAGATTAACTTCTTCATTTCCACTTGTTTTCTGTAGCTTATGTACTTACCAAGCTCGAGTTTCCATTCGGCGTTCGAGCTGATATAATCTCAAGGACGCAAATCAATCAGTCATATCCAGTAGTAGCTTTGCAACTCCAAGGGTAATCTTCCTGAACACCAGTTCCACCCTCTGGTTTCAGGTGATGCACCCTCAGATCCCCGCGACGGACATCGTGTTCTGGGTGGTTGAACCTCCGCAATTCGGCTACCTAGAGCTCGAGTCCTCCATGGACGACGGGGGCAGCGTCGTCGGCGGCTCTGGAGGCGGCGTCAACGAGTTCGAGCAGGCGCTGGTCGACGAGGGACGTCTCCTGTACGTGCAGGCGACGCCCAACCGCAGCCGCGACGCCCTGCAGCTCGACGTCACCAACGGAGTCACGTGGCTGCGCGGCTTGCGGCTCCAGGTCGTCGTAGTTCCTGAGCGTCTGTACCTGTCCGTGGCGGCGCCGCTGCGTGTGGATGAAGGCGGCGTCGCGACGCTCTCCCAGGGGCTGCTGGGCGTCGCCACGGACTTTTACCGCGGACGCGTGCACGACTTCAAGGTTACGCAGCCACCAAAAGCGGGAAGCCTGCGATCGGCGGTCGCCAAGGACAGCAAGGTGGACAGGTTCTCGCACGCGCAGCTCGTCGCCGGGAACATTCAGGTAATCTACGGTGACTAGATTGTGCCTGGAGGACAAGCATTTAATGATATCCTGTTGTCCATGAATAATGAGGTGGTGAACTTGATGTTTCAGTATGTACACGACGGCACCGAGAGTCTCAGCGACGAGTTCACCGTAGTCGGCTTCGCTGGAGACAAGAAGAGCGAACCCGCCGTGGTCCAGGTGCTGGTGACTCCGGTCAACGACGAGCCACCGTCTTTGCCAAACAACACCGGCCTTAGTGTCTGGGAGGGCGCGTCCGTTCTCATCACCAACGTTGAGCTCGGTGAGCAGTTTACTTATTCTTATTTTTCATCCTCAAATACACGAAAAAAAATTCAATCTGCGTCTTCGGCCTCGTTACGTATTATTGTGGGCGGATTACCGAGCATGAAGGTTTCTCCTGACCTTTAACAGAAAAACGTTCCCGTGTAGCAGAGGTTTCTTCTCGTCTTGTTTTCCCTATTCCCCTGACTACGTCATCTCTTCCTGCGCAGTCACAAAGGACGGCACTAAATTATATTTTTATTAATGAAATTAATTTTTTTCGAGGACCTTATTCATTACAGTATACATTTTTTCGCTTATTACCGTGTTCTTAAATTTGTTATCTTCACTATTGACACATTGAGTTATCTTGTTCGTAACATAATTATTCGTCCTTCACATTTTGTCTGTTATTAATATTTCCTCCTTTTGTTACAATTCTTTCTTATTTTCTATGTTTTCTGTCTCATTAACTTCATTATTCAGTTTTAATCTCTTTGACTTTAGTGTTAAGGCAATGAGTGATTCTTTGCAGACGTTATCCTGAAATTAGTTAATTTTTCCACTTTTTCTACCTCACTACTTGTTCACAGTCGCTTTATTTACATCATCGTGAATTATTTTTTGTCTTTCCGCCATATTAACTTTCGCCACGCTTGCATCCTCAGTTTACTTATTTATTGTTATTCATTTTTGTTTATTTCTATCTATATGGGTATCCAGCGTTGCCAGGGTTGTCATAATTAAACTCAGCTGCAGCCATAACCTCGGATTCGACTCTAATCTGGATTATTTTTTATGTAAAACCCCAACACCCCCACCACTAATTTTGCTCCCATCTAATGCTGCAGTAGGTTGAAATTATACACATAAAACATTAGAAGAAATGGTATAAATCTGATTGATCCCCGAAAAATATTTATACTACGTCAATATCGGTCGTTTTAGGATGTCTGAAAATTTCCACCCCCGTCCCTGGGGCTGGTAGACGTCTCTTACCCCCCTCAGTGTTTGTTTCCGGTTCGCAAGGAACACGTGTACGATGTTTGATTAAGTTGGCTCTACGGGTGTAGATTTGTATGCATACACACATTATGTGGATCTTTGCTGACGTCTTAGTGACGTGATAAATTTTTTACTTTGAAGTGGAAACGTCTTTCTATGAGGTTACCAAGAACAACGGAAGCGTAAACACTTACTCCACAACCCGTTTTCCCATCCCACCCCTCTTATATTAAAATACATCTAATTCGAAATGCAAGCACATTAATTATCGTCAGAAACGTGAAAGTTTCGTCTGAGATGGCTGGGGGGTTGGCGAATTACTGGACAAGATCCACTCCCAGTCGACATTAATCCATCAGAGGAGAAAGACAACGCAGACTCGAGAAGGATGACGTCACTCTTACAACCCCCCCACACCACGCCGCTATTGTTCTGAGGCACCATCACACGAGGATGAAACTGTTCCTCGGCCAAAGTGAAGGGAGGGATGGGAGGGACGAACTTTTGTTGGGAAACTTGGCATCAGCGCATTTCCTTCTTCTTCACCCCCGCAGGAGAGAGATACGAGGCTACCAACAGAAACAATTAATTAAGGAATACTGGGGGTTTGAGTACGTACTATCTCTGCCTGTGTTGTCTTTATCTCTCAAGTTCGGACTTTAATGGATTAGCTTCTAACTTTACGCCCCCCCGTGCGCCGCCATTTTGTCCCGGGGCTTGTCCAGAAACAAAACACGTTTGTGGTGTGAGTGTTTGTCTGTGGCCAAAACTGTGACGGTCGTGACGTTTCTTCCACGTGCAGCGGAAGTAAAATAATATCACCCTGAGTGACGTCAGTGTTAAATAATTATAATTTACACAAATGTTAAAATCAGCCGCTGCCCTGACCACTGAGCAAGTCATAGTTGCGACTTTACTCCGACCTACCAATGTACTTTATCTCAACTCCTTCGTGACCTATTCAGGATCTGCTGAAGGTCGAATTATTGACGTACATTGATTCGAGATTATTTATATAAATTCAAATTCTCAAAGAAAGGTTCGATTCCCGGCCCGGTCGAATTTTTTCCACCCACATTCCTTAAAGAAACTAACATAGCTTGAGGCTTACAATTAGCTTTCTTCGATAACTATGAAAAAGTAGTTCTTCATTTTCAAAACATTAATATTGGAACGAATTATTGTTAATACTCCATCTTAACAGATTTATTATTTTTCGTTTATTCATGTATATATATTTTTTCATTAATTAAAATATTTCTTTTATGTTCTTAGTTAATACGTTATCTTGCAAGGAAAACATATATAAAGCAGTCACACATGAACAATTGTGTGCAGTTACTGTGGCAATGGTTGTTACGTAAAAAATATCTTCTCGGAATCAGAGGCATCGATGACAAGCAAATTTTTCGGTTTTATCAATCGATAACCGGGAATTAATCAAAGTTCATCTACACTTTAAACTATAAAAAATAATTTAATGAATGAACATTTTTTTTCGGAAAATATTTAAGAATTGATGAATTATCAGTCTCGAATTAAGAAACTTATATATTTTTTAATATTTCAGTTTCCTTATATTTTTTTCTAATTTGTTTAATCAATTTTATTCTCTTTATTTATACTTTCATCTTCTGCATGTTATTTTTTGTTTTGCTTGTTCAATTCCATTATTGTAATCTAATATTTCCATTGACTCCAATTATCAATTTTCCTCTCTTGTTTCATTCCATTTGTTTTTCTCTCTATGAAATTTCTTTATACTCACTTTGGTTAGCTTAATTATTCTTCATCTCCCAACATCATTAATTTTTTAGTTCCGCCTTTATCTGACGAATTTTAAAACCGTGACAAGTATAAACGTGACGAAATTTTGGTTACCTATAAAGGAAAAATAGTAGGACAATATCAAGTAATGACGATATATATAAACAATAAATACACCTCCATGATCTGAAGTGAGTAATGGAGGTAGATTTACAGTTACTACTTAATATTGTTCTATTTCTGCCTTAAAGATAACGAGGTGACGTGACGTTATTTTAATATCACGGTTCTAAAATTCGCCAAATAATGTCGGAAGAATGTAAAACTAAAAACTTCCTGCTGTGGAAATTGGGGGGGGGGGGAAGAACAATAAATAATAAACGAAACTAAGAGGCAAAAGATAACTGTAAAAAATTCGTTTTCAGAATCTAAATTCATAGAGAGGAAAGCATCTAATGAAACAAGAAACCGGAGAGAATTTTGGATGGAATATATATATATATATATATATATATATTGCAATAATTAACTGGAGAGCTTAATTAAACAATTTATTAAACAGAGGATTATTTCACTGAATTTAATTCATTAGTTGCCTTATGTCTAAATTATATATAATTAATTAAAAACAAGAAAGATTTCAAAATAATTACGACATTCTTAAAAACTTTACAAGACAATTACTTTTATTCAGATGAAATTACAACATTTTTTAAATGAGATTATTTACATTTAAAATTTTATAGTTTTTACAACTCTTTTCTGGGGGTCATTTATCTGGGTCTTCTCAGTAAAGAAAGAACCCTTAATATTTACGTTAAACAATAAAATTCCTTACCAACCTAAGAAGTTAAACAATCAAACAAACTTGAAAGCGAAATCTGACGACTTATATTTAGTTATCGTTTACAAAACTTGGTCAAATTTTTTTGTACTTACAAAAAATCTGCAGGTACCAGGCTTAAACTCTTGGGCTCGGGCTCACCTCACAATTCACATTAAAGGCCATGAAATCACTGAATATACATTTGATTACGCAAACACTGACGTAACTTTCGGGTCTCTCCTCTGGGAACTGAAAACTGCTGCTCCTTCCAGATTATTGGTTGGATAGATTGTTACAAATTGTCTCTCTGCGGAATTGTTGACGGTCACGGTACTTATAGATGTTAATTGTGGCGTGATTTATTGGGTTACTCTTTGCAGCAGTATTCGATGTGTTTGACTGTCCAAACATTTACACTCAATTTCAAAACTTTCTGACTAAGTCTATATGCCTGCCACGCTGTTCATCGTCCGACTTCCAATTTCCACCTCTCACTTCCAACACACGACTGTCCAAATCCTCGCGGATCAACACAACAAAAACTGCCTGTCCATTGTCGCCTTTGAAATTTGGCACCGCTAACAATCCACCATAAATATCTAATTATCAAAATCATTAATGAGCTCTAATTAGTATTACAATATATATATATATATATATATATATATGTATATATAATAAACCAAAACTTATTTAATCATTCAATTTAAATTCAAATAAACCCTACGTTGGAGTACAAAATGTATTATCCACATTTAATTAAAAATTTATTAAATTATATTTTAAAGTGAAGATAAGCCTTACGTTATAAACAAATTAAAATTTAAAGATTTTAAACGAAAACAAGAATTCAAAATATAACAAAATTAATTTAATAAATAAAATTCTTATCTAAGTTTAAATTTTACAAGTTTGTATTGTTGATCCACGAGAGAGAGAGAGAGAGAGAGAGAGATAGAGAGAGAGAGAGAGAGAGAGAGAGAGAGAGAGAGAGAGAGAGAGAGAGAGAGAGAGAGAGAGACTGTAAGTCATAAATCCATTCAATTATTAATTGTAAACCATTAGTTAAAGATAAAATCGTCGTATTTCGATTTTTTTTGAACATTATAAATATTTTTGATTTGAATAACTTTACAGTGATTTGATTGTGTAAACAGAGTAATACCTTTCTGTATTTAAAGGCCCAGATAAAGACGCTGAGGGAAGGAGTAAAAACTTTGTATTTTACGTAATAAATTTTGTAAATTCACAGTATCTGTTTTGTAACTTGAATTCTTTTTGCATATAAAAAATTAATGTGGTTGTTTAGTTAAATAAAATTTTATTTATTAACATCCTCTCATTTAAAGTTAAAGTAGTTAAATTAATGCATTCAACGTGGGCTAACAGTTTTATTTAATTGTAATTTCAATTATATACCACATTTTGGCTTCACCAATGTGGGGCACTGTTTCATTTTAAATTTTTTAATAAAATTTGATTATTACATTTTGACGCATCAAAGTGAGGCATATTTTGATTTTTTTGTTTATAAAAACTTTAATTTCATTTAGATATATATATATATATATATATATATATATATATATATATATATATATATATACAAAATAGGAGGTCGTTAATTAAATGAAAAATTATTCAAGTTTTAACAAACAATAGCTTTATTTTTAATACTTTAAAACAATTACACAATTTAAAAATATCTCAGGGTCTCTACTGGGTTTGATAATGGCGAATCATTTTATTTCTCAACTTAAACACAAATTCCAATTTAAAAGAGAAAAGAATTACTCGCCAATTAACTATGACGAAATTTACTTGTCAACAAAATTAAACTAAAAAGATAGATTCTAATTAACAAATTTTAATCAAAAGGATAGAACGAAATCTGTCGTCTATCTTTTAATCAGGTTTACATAATTATTTGTTTTATATTGTTACTCACGGCATCATTCCAGGATACCTTGTAATTGACGAAACACTGTGGCGGGGTTTTGCACTGCTTCTAAAAACTCACAGATACTAAAATTAATTTAATTTAGATAAAAAATCAGGAACCAGGATAATCTTCTTTTCGTCTCTCTCTCGATTGACTATGTGCACCAAAAACTGTTTGTGTTTAGCAGGTTTCGTAGTTCTGCTCAAGTGAATATTTCGTCTTGAGCAAAATGTTCAGGGACCAATCAAAGCTGTTGACTTGTAATTCTCGATGTTTCTCTGCAAATTTCCTTTGAATATTTGAAATTGTCTTGACTATTTCAACTCGACCAATTTCTGTCGTGTCTGACTGCCCACTTCTTCTACTTAAATTTATTTTTTAAAATAATATCTCGTCTATTTTAATACGACTTGTACTTAACCAAACCTTCCAGCCAAATGAACAACCGTCTCGTAATTTTGACAAAGTAAACCGTGCTTGGCTACATTGTTGCTATGTTCTGTACCGCCGCCACAAAGGATTTCTCTAACAATTTAGATTTTCAAATTTACAATTAATGTCTTAATTAATTGGCATTACTATATATATATATATATATATATATATATATAAATATATATATATATATATATATATATATATATATATATATATATTCATCTGGTCTGTGAAGGGATTTAAACAGTTGAATGATATGGAAATAAAATTTTAAAAAAATTGATTCTATTTTTAAGTAACAGAGTAGAAACCATGAGAGGGTTGTTCTGTTCCTCTTATACCCCTTTCTCCGCGCTTTCTTCGAACGTGACGTCAGACCTGGGGTGGGGAAATCTCTCTGTTATTGATATATATTAAAAGGCAGAAGCAGAAGCAGAGAAAGTCTAACTCCCCCGCGTTTCACCCTCTATAAGGAATTAGGAGAAAACGTGGGAGATGAACAGAAAAGAAAAGACGAAAACTTATCGTTTCAATTTCACTCAGCGGGCTTAAAACTGACGGACCAGTCCCTAAGCTCGCCACCGTCCCTGTTTTTCCACCACGGTCACATATTTCAGCTGTGTGGTGGTTCTAGAAGGAAGGGGATGATATTTTCTTTCCTTTTTTACTTCCCTGCCAACCCCCTCTGGCCGAAAGTTTTAATCAGAAAGAGCTTAGTTTTTGTGTGTTGGTGGCCGTTCTGTGTCTTGAATTTAGGCTCTCCCGCCACCCCCACCCCCTCGAAAAAGATAATACAGAACGTGTGAGGTTATTCTCTGGAAGTTAACCTATCCCCCCCCCCACTTTACAATTCCCCTTTGAAAATTTTTCAATCTATTTCAGTGTGCGTGAAGAAGCAAAATGACAGCCCCTAGAAGTCAGATTTTTTAAATGATTTATTTTAAAACAATAAGAAACATCAAACACCACGTGTCGTCCCTGATTCCGTTTCTCAATTTATTTGCTTAGACAATATAATATCAATAGCTGCACGCATGAAGAGGGTCACAATCAGGGACGAATCGTCGTGTTTAATATTTATAGTGTTTTCAAATATTCAATAATTCTCACCAATAAATATTATTCTAAATTAAATAAATTAACGGCAACGTTTCAGTAACGTTGTTGTAGCTTCACTAGAGTTTTTTAATCAGGTTGTTTGATTTACTACGGTAACAAATTTTTTGTGAGCGCCATTAACAATATATTTGAAACCCAAATTTACAGTATATATATATGTATATATATATATATATATATATATATCTTCTTATTCGTCCATTACAATATTTAAATTCAAAATAAAATTTTTTCAAGTTAATTGAAAAATTTAATGATAAATATTACCAATCATTAATTATATATATTATTCGTTTTAATAATATGCATATTAATTTAGTGTGAAAAAATATTTTTTCAATATAAATTAAGGTTTAATATATTTTATTATTTTAGTGTCTAAAATTTTATTTATCATTCAACCAATCAAATTTTCGGTTTCCTTCCAATTTATTGTTATAGATAAAGACTGAAGATTAACAACGTAATGTCATGAATAAAAAATTAAATTTTGGTCGAAATAATTGTGGAAAATTGTAAATAAATAAAAAACATTCAGTCAGAAAATTGTTTTTAAGAAAATAAATTAAATATACCGACGTTTCGGACCTTCTGTTAGAACCCTCTTCAGGTTCCGTAATTTTCATATATATATATATAAAGCATAATAACAAAAAATTGTGTGACTAATATACTAAAATTTCGAAAGCAGAAGAGGTTCCTAAAACAAGGACGAAACGTCAGCATTTTTTTTTTGGTTGGTAATAAACAATTTTCTATCTGAAGGCCTTTTATTTATTCAAAATATTATAAATGTCAGTAATTATTTTCCATTATTAACTGTGGAAAATGTTACATAGGGCTAACTGAAAGTACCCTTGTTAGTAGATTAAAAGTATGTAAAACCAAATACTAGAATTTAAACCCTAATATTGTCACCATACATCAACCATAAATTTGATTGAAATATTGTTCAAATTTTAGATATGGAACATAATTTTTCGAAATTTATTGATCAGAAACGCTGAACATGAACCAAATTTTAAAGTCACATAATCATAGCTTAAAGTTATGCCAAATTTAGAATAAATTATTTTCGGTAATTTTAAAAAATAAATTAAGTAAGTGAAAATTTGTGACTAGAAATATATAGTGTGACACACAAGGAAAACTGTTTCCCCGTAGTAACAACCTTATTAAAAAATCCTGACGAATATTACAAAAATAAAACGTTACTGAAACGTTGTTGTTAAAAGTGTTTAATAAAATATTTTAAAACGTCTGTAATTTACAAGAAATTATAATATTATCAGTCTTTGAGGCTCACTCCTTTCCATTAATTAAAATAATTTTATCAAAAATCAAAATCAAAATTAAATGGTTAAATTGTGTTTAATTTCTTCCGCCATTATACCGAGAAATTTAAAAAAATCTTTCACGGGGGTATTCTTACTAACCAGGCAGGCAACCTTCTCCCTTTAATGGTGTGATGACGTCACGGCTCAATCTCCATCGTGATCGATTAATTTAATTTTCATTATGTTATTAAAAATCAAAATTAAATGGTTAAATTGTGTTTAATTTATTCCGCCATTATGCCGAGAAATTTAAAAAAATCTTTCACGGGGGTATTCTTATTAACCAGGCAGGCAACCTTCTCCTTTTAATGGTGTGATGACGTCACGGCTCAATCTCCATCGTGGTCGATTAATTACATTTTCGTAACGGACAGATATATATTTTTCCAGGTGCCATGGACTTGGATACCCCCGCTGGTAACCTGACGTTTACCGTTTCTTCTCCACGTGGAGGTCACGTGGCCCTGTCGGCCGCCCCCAACCTGCACGTGAAGAAGTTCACCCAGGCTCAGCTCAACAACAGGCAGATTATCTTCCAGCACACAGGTACAAATTTCTCCGTATCTTCCTGTGTCTTATTAACATATTTGCTACCTTAATTTTTTCCCAGTTTTGGTTTCCTGGAATTACATTTATTATTTTACTTCTTTCGACACACATTTTTCAATCGTTCCCTTGTTTTTATAAATTTAATTTTCCTTCGAATTCAATTTAATACCCTTCTCTGATCTCACTCGTCCTTTTCTGCCTTATAGTGGTCATTGGCTCATTGTTTCTATTTTTCTGAGAGTTTTCTAGTATTATCTCCCATTCCGCATCGAATTCTCAAGTTTATTTTTTGTAATTTTATGTTTTTAATTTTCCAAACTATTATCATTTCCTTGTGTTCACTTCTCTATTTTACAACGTACGTCGAACATTTTTAGTTTCTTCTGCAACGTTTTGGACTTCCATTCTTCGTTGTCATGTCCTTTTACCGATTTATTTTCCCCTATCATTTTTTTTCGTTTATTTGTTTCTATGGAATTTTTATCTCTTGCCTTTCTTATATTTATTCTAGTTTCTTTATGCTATTACTTTTCGTTTAATTTGCCTTTTTTCTTTCAATTTTGGTTCCTCTGCAAATTTTTTTGTTTCTATATTAAATTATTTTAAATTTTCTCCCGGAATAAGCTATATAACTAGATTTTTCCTCATTTTTTATCTTCTCTACAGTCTCCCAGCGTTTGATTTTCTTTATTTTTTAATTATTCCATTGCAGTTTTTTTCTAATCTAGTTTTTGTTACTCTTCATCAATTTTTCAACTTTCTAGAATGGTTACTTCTACCATTTCTTAGTTTCTTCTGCAAATTTCTTTTAATATATAGCAGTTTCACTGTTCTTTTCCCGTCCAAATTGTCAACATTCCTCTTTTTCTCTAATAACTCTATCCTATTATGTTTTATTTATCCTTTCCTTATCGTCCGATTGTTTCAGTGGTATTTCTCTCTTATTGTTCTTTATTTGTTATAGTTTATTTTATATTTACTTTTTTTATTTCATTCTCTATTTTTTTCTGTCAAATTGCGGTTTTCTTTTCAAATTGATTATAGTTTTACACCAGATTCATATGGATAAGTTATCCCCTGTTTTTCGCTTACCTTTTTGTTCCAGTTCACCTCCTTCTTTCGTTCTACTATTATCATTGTTTTGTTTCCGTTCCTCAGTCGGCAGCGATGCAGTAATTTTACTGTTAGGAAAGTTCTCCTGCAACGTCCTGACTTTCCAGGTGGCGACGCCGCCGGCTTCGAGGTTTCCGTGAGCGACGGCGCCAGAACGACGCCCGCGATCAACGTGACCGTAGTCCCCTGCCCAGTGTCCCTTCACGTGTCCCCTGCCTCCGCGCTGTCGCTGCACGTGTTCCCGATGCGCCGACAACTTCTCACCCCTCGACACCTTCTGGCCCTGGCGTCGGACCACGCGTCGCCGCGTCCTCGTCCCGTCGTCTTCGTGGTGGTGGCGCCGCCGCAGCTGGGACGCCTCGGCCTCGTCTCAAGCTCAGATTCCTCGTCCAGTGTCGCCAACTTCACGCAGAGAGACGTCAACGAGAGCCGCGTCTTCTACGAGCACACGCACCAATTCTTCGGACTCTCGACCAACGACTCCTTCGTCCTCGATGTCAGGGCGGACTTTGCCGATCCCGTGCTGGGACAGGTGAGGCGCCATCTTGTACTAAAACCTTCAGTTCCACTTTCGCTACAATTCCGATCTCTCGAGCTTCCAACCGAGTGGAAAATTATCTCACCGAAACGTCGTAGATACAATTTAACACACGGTTTTTAGCCCAGGAATATTTTATTCAATTACGAAGTCAAATAATTTATCAAGAAAAATAAATTAGCGATTAAAATTTAAATACGACAGTTTTGAATGCTGTTGACGAGTTTGAGGTTATTTACAACCGAGCCATTCTTTCCATCTTTGCAAACGCAGATTAAAAAACAATTTTGGAGTCCGTAATCCCCTTCTAAAGAAGAACTTCCTTAAACTTGAACCCTGAGCTGTAAAATTATGTTATTATAATTATTTCGGTTATTTTGATTGGGTATTCCCTTGCCTGAGTAGAAGATCCAATAAAGGGAAGAACAAACTTAAGAATATAAACCTTAGAAGATACGAACAGAAACGAGAACGAGGCAAATGGTCGTAGAAAATGGTTTTACCTCTCTAGTTGTGATTGTCACGATGCTCTCGGCCATCGCATATTTTCCGTCTGTGTTCTTTTATATTTTTGAATCCGTGGCAAAAACAACTTCACGGAAACTCATTTCTAAATAACGTAGACTAAGAAAATGGGGTTCTATTGACGTCTTTTGAGACAAAGTAGGGGACAGGTGGCCATATTCTCTACAAAGACGTCTCTACAATCACGTTGTATTAGTAAGAGCCAACGGAGACCTTACGTAGAGAATAAAAACCATACGATGAAGAAAGGGAATGATGTTGGTTAAAACAGATTATGGACGATTAATGAAATAATCATCTTTCCCCGATTCTGGGACAAAAAAAACAGGTATGGATAGGGAGAGAGAAAAAACATCCGCAAAGTTGCTCCTGGAATGTCGCTTCAGAAGGGCAGCAGCCATGCGCGGTGAAATAATAATTTTCACCGCTAGTTATTTGTTCCCCATCCCCAGCGGCTACGAGCTTCGATTACTGAAGGTATTATCAGGAAATTCCGCAAATTAATATTTTTATTTCATCCCCACCTTCCCTTCTACCAACGGGCTGCATCGTAAAATTTAATATCCGGGAATCCGATAAATTGGAAAATTTCGGTCCCTTGCATGTGAGTGGTAGTTTACTGGTGAAAGCAGCTGCGGGTGGGGTGAGGGAGTCGCATATTTGGTGACGTTACTCAGGTGCAACGTTTGTCCGCAGGTGGTGAACGTGGACATCTCCGTGTCGTCCGGAGGTCTGGACCAGTTCTTGGTGATCCCGCCCCTGGAGGTGGAGGAAGGCGGCTCCGCCCCCGTCTACATCAACACTTCCGGCGTCGCCGCGTTCCTCGAGTCCCGCTCCGAGGTTGAGGTGGCGTGTCTGCTGCTTCAGGTGGCGGCGCCTCTGCGTCACGGCGACCTGGTGATCGCGGGCGACGCCAACGAGACCGTGTTTACGCAGACCGAGATGGACAACAGCGAAGTCGTCTACCAGCACGACCACTCTGACACGACGTCAGATGAGCTCGCCTTCACGTTGCGTCTGGAGCCAGGCAGCATCGTGCTGCTCAACGCGACGCTCGGAATCGTCGTGACGCCCGTCAACGACGCGCCTTTCCACCTGGCGACGCCAGCGCCGAGTCTCAGCGTCGTGCAGGGCCAGACGACGGCCATCGGCCGCGACGCGCTGCTGACGGAGGACGCGGACACGGCGCCCGAGGACATCGTCTATGACGTCATCAGTGGACCCAGCGCCGGGCGTCTGCTGTTGCTCAACGCGTCAGCGGCGACGGCGGCAGCCAACGAGTCCGCGGTGCGCTTCACACAGGCCGACGTCGACGCGGGGCAACTCTTCTACGAGCACGCGACGTCGGCGTCGTCCGCAAGCTCGACGACGGCGCTGCAGCCGGCCAACTTCTACTTCCGCGTATGGGACGGACGTTTCAACCCGGTTTACACCATCTTCAACATCCACGTGTTGCCGCTGACGCTGAACGTGTCCGCCGCTGGGACGCCGGTGCTGCTGCGGCAAGGCTCCAGCGTCGCCCCCGTGACGCCGAGACACCTTGCCGTCACCACTAACGGGCGTCTCGACGACGTCCGATTCAACGTGACGCGTCCGCCGCGTCACGGCGCCATCTACGTGCACGGCGTCGCCGCGGCTGAGTTCACGCACGGCGACCTCGACGCCGGCAGAGTCATGTACGTGCAGATGGACATGACGACGGAGAACGACGCGCTGGAGGTCGCGGCGTGGGTGGCCGACGCCGGTGTCGCCGTCGAAGGCGTCGAAGTAAGGGTCCGCGTGGAGCCCCTGCTGGAGTACGGAAACTTTACGCCAGTCGTCGGGACGCGCAACAGGCTCGGGTTGGACGCCTTGGACGCGACACCGCTGGCCAAACTCACTAGCAGCAACCCGACCTTCCAGATAGAGCGACGGCCGAGGCTCGGGAGGATCAAGAAAATTATCAGGAGTTCCGGGGAGAAGAGGGGTGAACGGGAACGGGAGGTAAGACGCCAACTCCGCGGTGAACTCGTTCAGCCATCACCGAAGGCTTTGTGACGAAATTAGAATAATAAACTTTAAATTTGTCTTGAGGTTCAAATTTAGTTTTCAAATCCTCCTAAGCTTCTACGATGGTTAAAACCTTCGTTATCAATATCTGGATGTAGTGGGAATCCAATCCCATTGTTACCAATAAGTCATCTACTTTCGATGGAAAAAAATCATCTTCCGTCTCACCTCCCATTTATTCCACTAGAGGAAAAATCACCGTCATAACAATATTCACCGCCATTGTGTCTTCAGCCCACGACTGCTGAAGCATGTCTTTCCACCATCAGCCGGAGACAATTTTTTTTACGAATAATGTAGCAATTTCCACCCTCCGTTGACTAGTAAGTGGGGAGTCCAACATCACTTCACTTCACCCCCTCCACTTACCTCCATTTCGCCCCAGTCATCGCTAAAGTAGAAGTCGTTTCGCCTTGAGAGTGTAAAAATCCTTTGCCCATTTACAGCGCGACGGTCTTTTACATTTTTCTCCCCGACTCCTATCTCACACAGTCTTCATTTCTTTTTCTTGATCGTCCAGTATCGTCTCGCTAAAAGCAGTATTTTGTCTGTGACCTACTTTTATTTCTTTTTTCACTCACATATTTTCCGTCTCCCTTCTACGTCACCTTCTTCTGTGGATGCCGTTCGTTGCGATAAAAATTAGATTCCTTCAGTAATCAGAAGTCCTGAATAACGGAAATTGTTTCTTCTAACTTAAGACGCGTCACGAACCAAAGAGATCAACTCCTTGATCGATTCCCCCCCCCCCTCCTCCATTTCAATTAACTTTGTCACTTCCACGTCACTCAAGAAACTATGGAAACTTGTCAATACTGTCTGCAAAAGAAAACTTAATTATCCTCGCAAACTTACGCCCCTCCAAAGATTCTACAAACTTATTCTGTGACAAAATACTAACCCACTAACAGCCCTTTTAGTGTTTTAATTCCAACCTTTAACTGTGATATATATGAAACATATTCCTTCGTTTACGTTTTTTTAAAATAATTTTAATTACCTTATTTACATGTATATATATATATCCTTATTCAAGTTATAATTTTTAATTGTTACTGGTTTTCTCATTTTCTGATCAATTTTCCCAAAAATCTCGATATTTCTGAACAGTCTGTTATCTTATTTACTTTATGAATTTTCAAAATTATAAGTTCTCTTATTTCCTCATTAATTTTTCCCAAAATCATGTGCATATATTCTCAGAGCTCTACTTTACTTTCTCCCAATATCACTGCATCAGTGTTCTAATTTTCATATCAATTTTTTAATGATGATTTATGGTTTTAATTGTCTGTGATCTAATTTATTTTTTTTATTCTTGGTTTTATTTTTCATGAGAAATAATGATTAGTCCTCTCGTTTACTTGAGTTAATTCCCAATTTATGCAATTTTGGTTTGCCATATGAAATACGTTATTTAAGCATATTAAAATTTATAATCTTAGTCTGTCTCCTTTCGTCAAAACTGCGTGTTTTAGAGTTTTCTTCGTGTGTAACTATACTTGATCATTTTCCTTACCAAAATGTTTCCGTTTGAGAATGAAAATGTCGCCTTCTTTCACGGTTCCTCGTCCACGATTTTCAACTTCCTCGTTTCCTCATCAAACATGAATAATTATGCAGTATATTTTTTATATTATTTATATACTGATTTGTTTTTAATTATTTTCAGTTATTCGTTTTGCGAATTACACTGTCGGTCTTACGTAGTCCATTCACTGTTATTTCTATAACTGTTCCCTTAACAGACATTAATATAAATGTAAACGCAATCCTAGTCATCATTAAAGAACACAACAGCAGAAATAAATTTTTGAATAATAGACTTTTTAATTTATGAAAAGAATAAATTATTATCTAAAAAAGATACAGTGTGGTTTCTAGAATTAATTCCAGAAAAACACTGAAAAAATTATGATATTTATACTGAAGCAATTAGTTAGGGTGGAAATAGTGATGTTTTAGTGGATTCTTCCAATACGAGGACTTTGGATCATAATTTTCTACGTTATCTGAGGAAGATGAGAGGCCTTAGATCAGTAAGGCCAGATAGACGAATCTAAACCAAATTACCGGCTTCACGTCGTACGCAGGCTATGTATTCGGCTGTTCATTGGTTCCATAGGTTTGATGGTGATACTGAAATTTCTGCGGTTCCAGGTGAAGCAGTTTAGCCATGAGGAGCTGAAGAGCGGCGTCATCTACTACGTGGCGAAGCCTCTGCCACGCCTGGATGCTGACGGAGCCGAGGACTCGTTCCAGTTCCTGCTGGTGGCGTCCATCTTCCAGCCGGCGCGAGGCGAGCTCCGCTTCCACGTGCGTCCTGACCGCGAACTTGTGGCCGATGTCTCGTCACTGCCGTCGACGCCGGCGTCGTCGTCGTCGGCGTCGTCGGACCGCGTGCCCGGCCCCAAGAGCCCCGTCAGTCGCGAGTCGGACCTCGTCGCTAGCCCCAACATGAGCACCGACTATGTGCTCATCGTCAGCATGGTTTTCGGCGTCGTCGTGGTCTCGGTGCTAGTAATCGTCGCCGTCAAGTGTCACTCGGCGCGACGCTCCCACGCCGCCGGAGGCTCCGGCAAGGGCCCATGCGGGGGTGGTGGTGACACCTCCAAGGACGGACCTCCGACGTTGCCTCGGCCACCAACGGCATCGCTGTTGCACGATGACTTGATGCTGCCACCACCCCCTCCGCCTCTAAGCTCATCAGTGACATCGGCGTCGTGTGGGTCGCCGCCGCACGGGAAGCGCTTCATCAACGGGTCGCCGACGCCGCTGGCGTTGCCGTCGCTGCAGTGCAAGGTCATCCCCGTGGGCGTCGGCGGCGACGCCGTCAGCGACGTCACCGGCGACGTTTTGGACGTAAACGCCAGGTACCCGTATGGCGCACCCGACGACCCGGCGGAGGAGTGGAGCGGCTCGGATGTCACATACCCGCACCACCACCACCATCCACCGCCGAGGACCACCAACCCCATGCTCAGGAGAAACCAGTACTGGGTCTGATGGCAATTCAGAGACTTCTGAGCCAATGAGCGAACCTGTATTGGTGCTTCTGAAGACTGCTCTGACCGCCGCGCTTTCAGGGTGAGCCGAGTTATCATTTCTTCAGAGTATGAGATCTAACAAGTCCATTGTTGACACAAGAAAGACTTAGAAATCTATTTCTTAAGAGAATACTTCACAGGGTTTGGACGTGGACTTGCTTCAGGGTATGTCTCTTGCCACTCTGTAACACTCCAACCGTCGATGTGAATCAGAGGATCACTTTAACAGATCTATGAAGATGACTCATTAACACGTTAAACCGTTTAATAGCTTTGCGTGCCCACCAGAGTACCTGTGACAATTCTCAGAAATATTGGAGATGATTGATGTCATCTTAAAACGGTAAATCAGGTTCGACATACATCTTAACTAGGGTGCCTATGAAGGTGGCGAAAGTGGGAGTTTTTTACCCACTTCGTGACCTCTAGGATAAACTGAATGACCCCCTTAAGTTGCTTTGAGGCGAGTTTCGTTAACCATTGAATGGGCAGGACTGTACAATTGAGTGAGAGAGTAGTGATGATCACTCGATTTAAACCATGTTGAGACAGCCTTATTATGTGGTCATAGAAGTCTCCTTTCAGAACATTTGACAATAGGGGGACGAATACGACGACAATCGATTCAATCTCTAATAAAATGGTTGTGAATTCGTAAGTGGGTTGCAATCACGTGTACAGATAACGATCCTAGAGTTTCTGACGCCCTCAATCGTTGACCTTTAAACAAATTTTATTGAGAAATATTTCCACTTTTTTTCCATTGAAATTATGTCAAGTCATCTCAATTATGGGTTTCAGACATTAATCAATGTCTTATGATAGTTTTCTTTGATTCAAGACAATTTAGATATTTGGCATATAGCATTAAGAACATCAGTTTACCAGATGTGATATCAATTCACAAATAATGTAGAGTACTATGGGCGAGTTTAAATCCAAAGAATATCTTTTCTCTTGGGCACGTACATCCATGATGACGATGTATCATTATAGTCAAACAAATATATCTCCTGATCGGTGATTAGTTGGAATTCCCTAGGGAGCCTCCAGACGTTGGCGATCCAAGAAATTTCATGTTGATGGAAGTCACTTGTGAGGATCCCCATGAAAGGATAGAACACATTTAACATTTTTATGGCTGAACCACACGTTGTGTTGCATCATTAGTACTTCAACTCAGTCATTTGTAAAACATACTTTTTCTACAGAAAGAACAGTAAATGGATTGATATTAAAGCAGTTGGTTTTCATGATTGCGGTGATTGACTGTATTTTTGGTGACTCTGAGATAAGGTAAAGTTGAAGGGTATTGAGGAGGTTGATGTTTGGATGGTTGGAGTTTCATCTGGAGAGGGAACTTGTTCGGATTTCAATATGTCCAATTTTCCCTCCAAACGATGATTTATGTCTCCGTCAATTTGGTAAGATCCAAGCACTATGGTTTTCAAGTGAGGTGTGGAATCAATTGTTACTCATTTTTACCTTGTTTCTCGAATAAGAAATGAGTTTTTGTGGATTATAATTTTTTCTTGAGTGATTAAGGCAGAATTCAGACAGACTGAAGTATGATAATTCATCTTACAAATATAGCGAACTAATTTATATTTCATCTGATATAAGAAAAATATTTTGGGAGAAGCATCGCACTGTCCTTGTACTGACTTGAATTAAGTGTCCACCTAGATGAGACAAACTATCATAACATGTTTTGTGGGTATGGAAAGGGAAAAAATACACAATTTATTGATTATAAAACAAAGTAAGGCATAATAATTTAGGAAGGTTAAATTTAAAAGGAAACGTTTATCAGGAACCTTTTCCAACTATCTTTGCCTGAGTGCATCTTCTTATAGTTGAAAAAAATTACAACTAAATATTATAAAAATATTCACCAACTTAAGGTTAATCCGTGACATCTCATTTTATTACATCCATCCAAATTCTCATCGTAACTTTATTTTAAACAAAAAATTTCAGTCATCTTATGATTTATTTATCAATTAACAGCATTAAATTTTCCCATAAATATTTTGGTTTATTTTTCTGTGAGAAAATATGATTTTTTTCAAACATTTAAGTATCATACCAACTGTTTTTATAATTTATTACAGGATTTAGGACTATAAATAGGAAACTATAATTTACAATAAGGGAAAAATTTGGGTGGGGGGGGGGAGAAACATTATACAAAAATATTTTTTCCGGCCTTCATGACTTGTCCTTGGCTCACCTTAAATTAAATTTGACCATCTAGATGAGACAAACTGATTCCAATTCAAATAAGAGACAAACTAATTCAAAGTAAGAAACAAACTAACTCCGTGCAACAAATACTATGATTACATAACTTGTGAGTGTTAGAGGGGGGAAATACACAATTAATGGATCATAAAACCAAGGAATAGAAAAATATAATCATTAAATATGTTTAACTGAACATGTGACTTAAAAAGTTAAAAATGTGAAAACTTAAGACACAGCTCAATGGAATAGGACCTGAAAGTGAGAATAAGGTTCTTAACAGCTCAAATAAAAACCCACCCCTTCTTTTCACCTTAGTCTTATTTAAATATATGTATAAATAAATCTTTCAATTTTTATTCTGTCCTTCGTACAAATTAATAAAAAACAGTGTGTGGAAACCAGGATAAAAAGTCAATAAGCTTTAGCATGATAAACAAAATGGACTAATAGAAACAGTGTAAGTGTGAAAGTTGCTACAGTAAAAGTGTGATAGTGATTAAAATAAGAGGATACATGGTAATGGGCAGGTGATATGATAAGAAAATTATATATATTAATGTATTTTTATAGAAAAAATATATATTGACTGATTAAAGAGAAATAAGTAACCAAAAAGAGAATGAGGAACCTTTAAGATGGTAATTTATATGTAAATAATATACTTACATAATTGTAATTATATAGTGTATAAAGGTGTAAAGGAAGAGACAGAACAATAATGATGTTAAAAACAGAGAGAGATTGAAATAAAATTGATATTATAAAAACAAACCTAAAGTACAGAGAATGTTATTATATAAATAAAGTTGTAAGAGTTTATGAATTGATACTCCTTTGTAAGTAAAAAAAATCAAAAGTGAGAAATAAATCTTGCCAAAGATATTCGGTTTTTTAAAAAAATTAACAATGTCTGTGATTTAATTATTCCTTGATTCCCCTCTGGTTTCTAAGATGGTAATTATTAAATTATATGATTTAAGGAATGCAAATACGATGCCATATTTATTTTTCCCTAAATCCAAAGCATTTAGTTCGTTGTTCTGTGGAGAATTTGATTATCTCCAAATTCACTCTACGAATCCAGGCTTTCCGGTGAATCTGTTTCTGATAGCATCACTCGCCATAATTTTACCGAATTTGTTCGTGAAATCCCGCGGTCAAAAACGATTGTGTCCGAGCCACTTACGTTCTTAAGCCCTGGACTGTACGGCGTGGTTAAGTGCAGTTTATTGTTGTTTTGTTTTTGAATCCGCTTAAAACTGAAAAAAAAAGTGTTTTCTATTATGCCACAATTAAGATGGCGAAGTAACAACGTTAAATCATTGTCTTTTTATATTAAAAGGAGAACATTGGGGCTTAAAAAATAAGTAGATGTTAAAGGTACTTGTCAGGATATTTTAGAGTCCTGGGTAATCCTTTTAGGAACACCAATGAAGTTTTCTACTTGCGTCAACACGTGGAAAAACCGTTGCGTCATCCTCATGTAAAGTAGCCAGATAATTAGAGAGTTGAAAATGAAAAAAAAACACGTCTGATTGAAAATAATTAATAACAAAGTCAATTCGGACAAAATAAGTGATAATATAATTACCAAGCAACGTTCCTGTGCTCCTTGCTCCTTTCATCAGGTGCCAAGAAGAGCCTAGAACGACACAACTGCACTTGTCAGTTGACAGAACTCTTTTTGAGTTCCAATGATCCCAGAAACGTTGTGTGGTATTTATATTATCACTTATTTTGTCTAATTGAGCTATCTTTTTTATTAACGAGAGGTTTTACATGAAAATTTACTCTTAATTGTTGACGTGTAAACACGAAGTTTTTATGTTTTCGATATTAATGGGAAATTAAGAGATATGAAAAATATTAGCTCAGCCACTGAAACGTACGAAGAAATTGGCAATTAAAATTTGTTGTATTGACGTCGATGTTACAGCCGTTAACACGTCCCGCAAACACGCGGACAATTTAATTCATGATATTGACAACGCTGCGTCATCGTCTACTTCACATCGAAAGTTTTTTTTTTGGAGGTCTTCCTGTAATAATAAATATTAAACCTCTGCTTTCGGAGTAGAACATTGCCCATTAGGTAGGGGGACAACCCTCTTCTGTAACAGTAATAATTGGGTAGCTGCTCGATACGAACACAATTCAATTCTCATGGGCACTCAAGGTGAGGAATTGAATCATCGCCTCTTCGTTTCTTGTATTTTTTTTTCTAAGACAACGAGCCGCAGTAACAAATTCAATTTAGCCGAATTAACAACGACACGTCATCAGCTGCTTCGTTTCGCTATAGTAACGAATACAGGTACATTGACTAACAAGGCAGTGTCATAAGCTACGTCATAAAACCATATTTTCTTTTATAATTTTTCTGACTGAGCCAAATTTACAACGAGGCTTCATAAACTACGTCATCACCGTACGTTTCCCTTTGTTTTAGTAGAATGGTGGGAAAACTAACAAATACAACTACAGCGAATTAGTGGCACTACGTAAGCCACGACGGGTATTTTACATTTACCAGAAATTTAAGACCTTCACTTTAAACGGCAATTACGAAAACTCTTATGTCTAATGCTAAAGAGGTCAATAAGGATATTTTCCAAATAATTGAGATCTGGCATCGTTGCTTCGTTTTGTTTATTTTCTAGTAGGAGAGTGGCCAAACCGTGCTACAGTAGCAAGTAGAGTTACAACGAATTACCGTTATCGCCTACTTTTATCTTTTAGGTAACAGGCTACATGAGTGTAATACACATGGTGGCAACTCCCCTTTAATAGCATAGGAAGGGATTTAAAAGGGGGGATGCGGAAAGGTAGAGGAAGGTAGCCAAGGGTTAACTGGGGCCCCCGGGGCTATATTTTATGTATCCTACCCGGAATTCGGCTAAAAGTAATGCAGGGAAAACCCTATAAAAACCTGCATCAGGTAGGTCGGGCATTGGGTACTTGTCCCACGCCCTTTCGATAGCGGGAGAAAAGTTTGCTGTGGGGACGAAGCATTCCCTTCTCCGTACCTCGACCAGTTTAGGAGGCAGCTGGCCGACTTATCCGATGGTAAATGCGAACAACTCTTACCGTATGCCAAAGGTCTTTGTCCCCGGAACATACACCTCTCAGAACAGGCCGAGGTACCTCGGCTGGTGAGATCCTCAGTTCAAAAACGGAGAGAGGAAAAGGCATCGCCATAGGTAGCCTCCTCCAGATCTCTGTGGGAAGATTCACCTGCGAGAGGGCAACAGGCAACATGAGGGTAAACCACGTTGGGCAACTCCCCTTTAATAGCATAGGAAAGGATTTGAACGGGGGGATGCAGAAGGGTAGAGGAAGGTAGCCAAGGGTTAACTAGGGTTCCCGGGCAATATTTTAAGGATCCTACCCAGAATTCGCCTAAAAGTGTTGCAGGGAAAACCCTAGAATAACCTGCATCAGGTAGGTCGGGCTTTTGGTGGTTGTCCCACGCCCTTCCGATGGCGGGAGACGAGTTCGCTGTGGGTTCGCAGCTCTCCCCTCTCCATGCCTTGACCGGTTTAGGTGGCAGCTGGCCTACTTTTCCAATAGGAATACCGGACAACTCTTACCGTATATCCAAGGTTTGCGACCCTGTAACATACACGTATCAAAACAGGCCGAGGTGCCTCGGCATGTGGGAACCTTAGTTCAAAAAACCAGAGAGATGTGAAGGCATCCCCAAAGGTAGCTTCCGCCAGAGCCTACGTCATGACAGGTATTATTTTATTTACCTTACCCTCAAATGGCAGAAAGAAAAATTTCGTAAGAATTTTGAGAACATTTTCCTAATTGCCATTTGGCATCGCCGAGTCGTTTCATCTACGTTTTTAGTTGGAGAGTGGGAAAACCTTGCTACAATTTCAAACACAGCTACAGCTACTACTTCACGACAGATATTTTGCAATTACTGGTTACAACCTTCCTTTAACACGAAAATAAGGAGGACTTGAAGAATATTTTTCCAACTGTGATTTGGCATCGTAACTAAATTTGTTTTGTATTTTTACCGAAACAGTGGGGAAAACGTTGGCACAGTAGCAAATACTGAGCGGCGAACAGACATGTCTGCGTCATCAACTACGTCATCACAGATTATCTTATTTTATATGCTTTACTGGAACACCAGGGAAAACCTGGCTACAATAACAAATACAGACAGGTACTGTGATTTAGCGTCATCACAGGCACTTTTCATTGATCGGGAAAATAAAGGACTTTCATTCAAGGAAAAATGTCTTTATCGACTGTTCTTTAGCAAACCTTTTATTTCTTTCTCCCCGAAGAAATAGCAACGAGGCTAGCTTTGACAATTAAGTTAACGGACACGGGCACGTTGTTTCAACGTGATGTATATATTGCCTCTGTATATGAGAGAGGGAAATAGCTTCGGTGCGGGCAGGTAAGGTGAGTACGTGATTGGAAATCCGATATCGGAAACGATTTTCCCAGGGATTTCCTTCTATATCCTCAATAGCCTCCCCCAACCCTCTACGCCATCTCTCTTTTTTTTTATAGATAGATAGTTACGTGTTTGTATCGGAAAACGATAAACTATTCAAGACCTGATAGAATGCATCCATCTCATCCCCCTGGTCTACCTACCCCTCTCTGATGACGGCAATCCGTAAAGGGGGAGAAAAATATTACAGCGATCACAACGAACATACATATATATATACTGAGACAGAGGTGCGCAATATGTCAACAACAACAAAAAACATATCTGCGGCAAAAGAAACAGAGTGTAAAGGGTGATACATATATAAGAGGGAGTGACGTCATGAACACTGTTAAGTGGCATCCAACGTGAAACTGCGACGCGGATCGGTTCAGAAAAATCAACTCAATTGGATTAACCTCTGTAACACTTCCATTACTCATCAAGTGAAAATGAAAGGATATTTCAGGCAATATTACCACAGAATCATAAAATTCCTAACTGTACCTGAATGAAGGGTGTCTTTCAGTTACCATCAACTTCTGTAACACTGTAACCCTTTATATTACAATTTTTAAATAATAATTAAAAATAATAACATATTAAATAAATAAAATTGCCCGTATGTGTGTACACAATCTGCATACAAATTTACACCCGTGAAGAAAATTTCACCCAATTTCGTACACGTGTTCTTGCCACTAGGAAACAAACACTGTGCGGGTAAGACACGCAGGGGCGGGAGTGTAAATTTTCAAACGTGCTAAAAGGGCCGATATTTTCGTCGGATAAATATTTTTCGCGGTCAATGAGATTTATAGTGTTTCTACGGATGTAGTGTATAATTTAAACCCGTTACGGCATGGTAAGGGACAACCTTTAGGGATCGGAGTGGAGGGGCGTTACAAGAAAATATCGCAAATACAACAACGATTGGAGTCAAGTCCGGGCTCATGGATGTCGCTGAGTTACATTATAAAAACCCGGACAACGCCGATCACCAAGATGGTGATTGTATAACTGCCAAATGTCAGATTTTAATTAACAGAAAAAATTAAACAATGATGATTTAATAAAAACATTAAAAAAGAGAAACATTGTTAAAGTGAGAATTCATTATTGGGTATTATAAAAGTAGAAATTACGATTTTTTTAAAATGAAAAAGGTAATTGGAATTAAGTTAAAAGTTATTCGAAGTAAATTTTTAGATAGAAACTAAATGCAAACAATTGTTATAAAAATAATTTTAGGCCCCGGAAGTTGTCGGAAGACGCAAATTCTTTTTCAAAAAATGATTTACGTAAATTAAGATAATATTTTTGTAATTATATCCAATTGAAATGTCCCTGAACAAAGAGAGGAAACGTATTGTAATTAAATGTGAATTATAATTAATTATGTCTTTTGGATCATTCTACACTAATTATTATCAGATTAATGATGGAGGAATATCTGACTTTTATGATATAATTTGAGTCAGAAAATTATGCTTATTAACAAAAATTAACTTTACTGGGGTACAACTGGCAATGCAGCAAAACTTTGACTACATTTTAGCCAGGAATTATAATAAAAAAAACTGTGCAACCTGAAGAGATCTTAAAATAAGACGAAACGTTAATTTTTTTATTTTTAATATATTTCAATAATTAAAACAAATCATTAATAATAAACAAATATTTGGACTCGCATGGTCAACGGCAGAAGGCACGCAGGTTAGACAGAAGGAAATAATGATTGAATAATTGAGCGACAGATAAAAAATTAAAGGAGGATGAGTTAAATGTGTGTACGCCCGGTTCTGTGGTGCCGTGTGCAGATTTGCACACAAACTCCAAGTGCAACCTAACTCTGCGGGGAGAAGCGAAAGTAAAGTCGACCTCTCTGTAGGTACGCTCGAACTCTGTGGTGCCAAGTGCAAAAGGCCAACCCGAATCGTAGTTTGGACTCGAATTAACAGCGCCAGAAGGGACACGAGTGGTACACAACGACGAAGTAATGGAGGATAATTGGGAGACAGATGGCAAATTAGACGAGGGTGTGTGGAGAAGTGCACACGGCTTCGTTGTGAAGTGCGCAAAAGAAAGAAATATAAGGTGTCGTAAGAGGAGATCAGTGATCAGTCTGTCAGTGGACGTTGAGACCGGATTGGGCCACGTTAGGTGGCCGAAATAAATAGGACTTTCGTCGTGGAAATAAGTCAATCTATTAGCAGCGATCGTTGGTAGGAGTTCGTCGTGAAAGTCAGTCTGTCATAAGAGTTCGTTGGGGGACATTGGGCCGAGTTAGGTGGCCGAAATAAATACGTAAATTGTTTGGAGGAATTTCGCCGTGAATCGTCGTGAGAGTGAAGTCATCGTGGAGAGGCGGCTGTGGAAGTGTAAAGTGTGAGTGTAACTTGGTGCTCTTTATGGCCTGTATAAAGTGAGTGAGTGTTTGTATGAAAGTGAGCCAAATTGCGTGGATTTCCAGAGATTTTAAGTTCATTTTCACAGTATTCATAGTTGCAAACTTTTAACTAAATGTATAACTGTCAGATTTCAGATTTCAGAATTCAAATTTGGTTATTCTATGTGTTTAGGTTTATTGCATTATAAAAGTTGTTTAACAAGTATTCGTTTCATTAAAGGCCCAGTAAAAGACCATGAGAAAAATAAAATTTCATTATATAACATTAATTACTAACTGTTGTAAAATTTCATTTGATTACTTGTAGAAATGTAAAATTTTGCGTTTAATAAATAATAATTGTTTGTTTTAACTGCTTGTGTCACGTATTATTTTAATTTAAGGCCGATTATTACAATATATTAATAGTAATCTCTGGTCTGTCTGTCTGCGCTTGTTTTATAACTTCTGTGTGATTTATAATTTTCCATCTTCTATAATTCCTGCAAATTAAGATAGATTAAAATGCATAAAAGAATTGATATTTACTTTTTTGGTATCCTGTATTTTTAACCGTCACCCCACTCTCTCTATACTTCTTTCTATAGTAGACTTAAATGAAGATGCTATTAGAATTTTGGTTTCCCTACCACCAATTTCAGATCAACCAAATGCCAAAAATAAAAATAGGCACTTGCTTTTGAAACATCTTGCACATTTTACTCTCCTCATTCTTTGTCTCTCTCTGACTCGCTATGTCCCTAATAGACTAAATTCAGGATGTTAGTTAAATTTTTATTGTGTCTTCCCTATTTAACTACGAAATTCTAATCGATTCCAGAAGGAATTTAATCGTAGTGGTGGCGAGATACAGGGTTAAAGGTATTCATCCAACCGGGGGGGGGGATGAAAACTAGGAATGTAACTAATTAATTACCTTTTGACATTGTATTTCGTTAATGATATACACAGTTAATTATGGATGGCCGCTCCCACAAAAATCCACCCCTCGCCCACACAACGTACACACACACATAAAAATTATTATTCGCTGTTTGACATCGGTTTAATTAGGTTTCAAATCCCCACCCTCTTACAGACCCGTACCCCTAACCCCTTCAAAATTAAATATGACATGTAGCAGCCAAAAGAGAGGAAAATTTGTCAACCCTCTCCGAATCCATTTCCAACAAAAAAAAATTATCGTCGTCAATTTGAATAATTTTTAATTTTTTAAACCACCCCCACAACTCCCTTAATTCCAATAGTCTGCTGTACTGATTGAAACTTAACAGACCAAATTTATGTCATAGATACGTATATAGCGATATTTTCATCCAGCCGAAAAAATAAATGACAACATAACACCCCATTTTGATCCACGTCGCATTAACGTATCCTGCCAGCTTAAGGGTAGATTATAATTAGTCAACTTCATTACAGATACACAGGGCAATAAATAAAATACTTTTAAAAAGAGGTAAAAATTGCATAGATGTCAATTTGGAGAATTTAATAATATGTATCAGGGCGAGAGGAAATTTTATTTTGGTAATTTTTTCGTTTCCCGCTGTGAACCCTGTTTAATCTTTTACTTTTTATGTACACTGTATTAGTGATGATTAAGGACGGTGAATTTCCAATTACGAAATAAAATATATATATTTTTTGTTTTCATGTAAATCTTTAACAAAATTCGTGTAAACGAACTTGAAAAATATAAAAATATCCCGATTATGCTTAGAACAGCCCTGTAGCTCATTTTAAACACTAGAAGCTTCAATGTTTTTGAGTTCCTAATTTTGTAAACAAAATCTTATGTGCAATTTAAATAAAACCATGTTTTGAATTTCGAACACCCCTGTATAAATGAGATCCAGATTTTAAACATGATTCCATTTAGTCGTTTCGCAACACCAAATCGTTGACAATAAAATCTAATAAATAAAGCAGAGCGATTGTTTGTTTGTTTGTATGTATATATATATTCTAATGTTCGTTATACAAATCTACACCGGTAGAGCAAATTTCACCAAATTTCCTACACGCGTTCTTTGCGACCAGGAAAAAAATACAATCGGAATGAGACGCGTCTACCACCCCCAGAAGCAGGGGCGGATGGGTGTGGAAATATTTAAACTGCTAAAACAGTCGATATTCCAGTCGGATAAATATTTTTAGAGGTCAAAGATATCGATAGTATTTCTACCGATGTTATCTGAATATAATTTTTATCCTCTACACCCTGGGGAAAGGGCACCTTTAGGGTTTGGGGTGGAGATGCTTTAAGGAAAATAACGCGAATACAACCGATATTAGAGTCAAATCGAAGGTTATGGATGTCACTAAGTTTAGTCATTCAACTTTGCACTTATCCCTCAGATGCAGGGGTAGCGGGGTGGAAATTTTGGAACATGCAAACACGTCAGATATTTGCGTAGAATAAATATTTTTCAGGGTTAATTATATTGATTGTATTTCTACTGCTGTTGTTTGTTTATAATTTCAACCCCTTTCGGGCTTTGGAGGGGTGGACCCTTAAGGGTGGGCGTGAAGTGGCATTACATAAAAATAAAGCAGAAACTATCGAGATTGGATTCGAATCTGGGGTTATAGTTGTCACCGAGTTTAATTACGACATTCAACTTGCTGTTTAAGTCCCCGAAGCGAGAGTGTTCGGGGTTGGAAATTTTCAAACATTTTAAAAAGTCGATATTTGCGATAAATATGTCCTGGGGTTATTTATACCGATGTAGTTTGTGGATAATTTCAACCCCTGTGAGGGGAGCATGCTTAGGGATGGGGTGGAGGTACGTTAAATAAAAAAACGAAAAACAACCGAGATTCGAATCAATTCAGAGACTATGAATGTCGCTGAGTCTAATTGTGACAACCTGCGTAACGCGACGGGTTTGGGAGGTGGTGGGCGGGGATAGAAATTTCCAAACAATGTAATCGGCCGATTTTTACTTGGGATAAATACTTTTTGGTTATCGCACATTTGTGGGAGTGGTCATCTTCTAACATGTAAAAACTGCCGATATATTTGGTCAATGACTTCAACCCCCTTCGGCATGGGAGGTGAGCACATTTTGGAATAAGGTTCGAGGAGCGTTATATAAAAATAGCGCAAAAGCAAGCGAAATTGGAGTCATATAGGGAGTTATGGATAAATGATAACTCGGGCAACGCCGGACACCCAGCTAGTGTATATAATATAAAAGGATGTAGGATAATGCATGGACAGATTGCAACAAAACTTTGTACACATATTCTTAAAAAGACGAGAAACTGCTGAGGAAGTGAGAAACCCTGAGCATGAGGTTAGAAAGAATTAATGCTAAAAAAATGTGATAATTTTGTATTAAGCTACAACACACCAGGAGACCGTGACGTCACATCACACGTTGACGCGAGGTAAACGTTACTGCACAAGAGAAAATAGTTCCTTTTTTAATTAAAAGTAAAGCGGAATTATTTTGATTGGATGAAAAATTATAAATACATCCAGCAATATTCCATCAAATTATAATAAAAAATACTAAATACTTAACAATCCTTCCGGAAAATCAATTGTAAAGTTAATTTCCGTCGTCATATTTTGTGAATTCACTATGGCGACCATTTGTTTACATTGTACATTGTGAAAGTGGCTTTCTGTACAGTTTAATCAATTTAATCATTCGTTATGCCTGATTACAGATGGATACTTACATTCTGCAACATTCGAGGAGTATATTTAAGTATTAAATTCGTAAATAAATACAGAGATATGTTTGTTGGGAATGATCTGTAGAATTAAATACCTTTTCGGTGTTGAATAAATAAATATCTGGGCAAGGTCGGGCATCCAGCTAGTATATAATATTTAAATTAGGAAGGAGAAATCGCGAATTCGAATCGCTGGAAAGCTTGAAAAAAAAACAAATATTGAACTTTATTATTGAAAAATCTAGACAGGAAAAATAAGAGAATTATGGTTACCACTGACCGTAAAGACAAAGACGACGGAGACAGAGAGAGGAAAAATAAAATAAAAGTACCACAGGGAGTAGATTAAAAGTTTTGAAGGATACCGAGCACGGATATCATAAAAAAATTATAAACTTCTTAAAAAAGGGAGTGGAGTGGCTGGAACGGGGGGGAAAACTTTCTCTGTGAATGAAAGGTTAATTAATTTAAAACGATCCAGTCTGCAGAAAAGGGATTAGTTGGAACTGGGCTGGAAAAAAAGTAGCAGGGGTTGGGAGAGGAAATAACGTCCCGTGGACCGCGGCCATCGAAAAAAAAAAATGAGGTGAAAATATTGAAAATGACGAGTCTGTCGACGTCACGAGTTGTAGACTGCGTCGCAGTGCCTCATTTATTCACGGGAGAATGAGGTGAAGTGTAGAAGGCGACTGGGGCGTGTTGAATCTTGTGAGTGTGGAAGATTAGGACTGGGTTGGTTGAAAGAATGTGAAGGGTGTTCGTAGAGTTCTTCACACGACGAACTGGGTAAAAGAAAATTTATGGTGGGTTCGAACAGGAGGAGAGGTATTTAAAGGGAAATCAGAACCAATTCAGATGGGAAGAAGAGAGGAAATTCACTAAGAAGAGAGAGAAATAATTACGACAAATGTGAAAAATACTCAAATCTTTCCCGGTGTATCTGTTGAAAAACACGTTCTCGGGCTTTCCCCACCCGGTTATTATCGATTTTAGTGCTTCTCGACGGACAAAGGACTGCCCGTCATCTTCTAGCCGAATACTAGACCTAGAAAGCGCGGCAGCTCTTTTTACCGTCGAAAAATGTCGCACTACAGTTACTGTAATACTCGGGTGGCCCAAACCTGATAAAGTTTTCTTCGTAAAAAATATTGATTGTCGATTTCTTGAGTTGATTACTACGTGGAGAGATCGGGAAACGTTTTGACGAAACCTGTGATCGTCGTTCACGAGTATTTTTATTTCAAATACACAACAGAAAAATGAATCATGGGGGTAGGGGGAGAGAAAAATGATTGAAACCATTACAGAGGGGGTGGAGTTGGGAAGATTGATTTTTGGCAGATTGAGGAACACAATGGAAACTCCCATCTGTAATTCTGGATGGTCGGAGACAAGATCAGGGCAGAAAAATGAGAATCAAGTGAAGTCTGAGCCATGTAACCACTAGCGATAAAAACGAGGCCACAAATTACCGCATATGGTTGACGTAATCGATGACGTCATACACGGTGCACTATTTTTTTTATGGGAAAAACAATATTTTAACATTAAAAGGAGACGAGGAGATTAAGGAGAGATTAACAGACGTGAGAGAAAATGGTGGACACGGATAAACAATGAACGTACAAGAGGATAGCACGAGAAACTTATAAAGGAAATTTGAAGACACCTTTCCGGGCATTTCATGTTCATGTAACCGTTTTTTGGCCCATTCTTAAGTATTAATCCTTCTTCATTCAAATATTTTCCCCCTGGTTCACTTCTGATATATATTCTCTTCCATCAGTTAACTATTTATAATGTCTGTTTGTTTTTTTTCGTAATTGTGTATTCTCAACAAATTTTTCTTCTTCGTTGATCCATTTTCAGAATTTCGTAACGTTTTATCTCTCCTTTATTTACTAAAACATCTTCATTTGTTTTTTTCCTGTCTTCAGTTTTGTCCTCATTTATTTAACGGGCTGAAAAATAGATTTTCTGATTAAGGCCATTATTCTTGGTTATTCTCGTCTGTCTTTTCAGTATTTGTATTTTAACCTTTCTAATTAATTTCTCAAATGTACGCAACGATTCATTTCTTGTTTTTGAATTTTAAATTTTTTTTTCATTTATTGCTATCATTTTTCTGTAAATTAATTAATGGTCTACTTTCAAATATTTTCTCACTTAATAATTTACTATTCTCCCTTTTCCTTTTATATCTACTTTTAGTAGTTGTGTTTTATTGCACCCTTATTTATGTATTTTCCCTGTTTGTACATATTTATGTATGTAACGATTTTTCTCCCCTCAGTTGAGGACTAACGGAATGATCTAAAGTTTCTTATTATAGCTTTATAAAATGTAAAAGTAAGAAAATTTCCTTCTAGATCCTCCTAATGTTATTAAAGATGGGGGAATTACGTTTCCTCCACTCCATCACATCCCTTTTAAGCCCCTCACTAATTTCGTCCATCTATTTTTATAACTACATTGGAGAAAGCTGTTCTGGAAGTTTTTACACCCTTCCTATCTTTAGAGAGGATTCACGAGAAACTTGGTCAGAGAGAACGGGGGTTGTAACGCTGAAAAAAGTATCCGTGTAGCTATTTTATTTTATTTTTTTGAGTGAGGGGTGCAGATGATGGGATGGGATTTGAGCGAGCGAGGGTTGTATTCATGGAGGGTGAAAGGGGGGCGGGATTACTCCGGTAACTTTGGAAAGGAAGGTGCTGTAACTTGCGACGCAGATGGACGCGAAGGGACTCAACTGACTTGCTCACAAACTTGTGCTCTCCCGTTTCAAATAAACCACCCCCAACACCTCCCCCCGCCCCCTGTGGCGAGGAACCGAGAGACGTTTACCACTTCCAGGTTACTGCCTTCTGCTTAAAAATATAAAATAAGATTGGATTGAGATATCACACTTGTGCCAGGGGGGAGAGAAATCCGTAGAGACGTTGCAACCCCGCCGGAGCAACTGTTTGTGTTTCCACGCTCCCAGTTCGTGCACCAACTTAAAATTTACAATGGTAATTACCTCATTACACACACAAACACGCTGGAGGGAGAGGAATTGCCCCTGAAGGCTCCCAAATCGTAAGGTAGTCAGGGTAGATAAGGTAAGATAAGTAGGACGACTACGAAGGCGGAGCAGATTTGTTAATCCCCTCCCTGCAGCCCTTCCTAATTCCCAACTCCTCTATTAAAACACAAACACTCGGAGATAAACACACGCGTGTGATATTGTCGCAGGTAACAAACACACAGAGAGAGAGAGAGACAAACATAATTGCTCTCAGAAGAGAAACAGCAGGAGGACGAGTCCTGGTACAACTCGAGGACAATACGATAAGAAATTTTCCTTGATGGCACGAAATTCAAAACTCAATTTATCAAAAGGTACCAGTTATCCCAAAACGTAATAAGTTCTGTATTTATGGCTCTTAGATTTCAAGAAAAAAATATCAACGACTTCGAGTGTGACCAGAAAAATACGTAGAAGGGGCTCAACAAAGAAGAAAAATCTTGAGTAGAATTATCAACAACGACAATAATAATTGCAGAGTAGAGAAATGAACGTAATAAGATTTTTTTAAAGAGGAACAGGCTACATGAGGGTAATTTACAGGGTGCCTTTAACAGCATAGGAATAGATTTGAAAGTTGGGATGCGGAAAGGATTAACTAGGCCACCCTGGCTATAGTTTAAGGATCCTACCCGGCATTCGCCCAAAAGTGATGCAGGACAATCCCCTAGAAAACCTGTATCAGCTAGGTCGGGCATTGGGTACTTGTCCCGCGCCCTTCCGATGGCGGGAGAGCGGGTTATCTCTGGGGTTACCTCCGTGACCTCGAACAGTTTAGGAGGCAGCTGACCGACTGTTCCAATGGAAACAGCGCAACACTCTTACCGTACGTCCGAGGTCTGCGACACCGGCTCAAGACACCTCTCAAAACACGCCGAGCTTTCTATGTAGTATGGGAAAACTTTCAACAATTCCAAAAAAATACTGAGTAGAATTTTCAACGGTGACTAAGAAAAACATCAACTGCGAACAAAAAAAAACTCTATGAAAAAAAATTACAAGAATTCAGATAAATGTTAAGTTGAGTTTTCAACTGTGATAAGAAAAAAAATTGCGAGTATATTTCCAACCTGTGAAAAGAGAAATGCTTAATGGGAAAATTTTAAACAAAGCCGGAAAATTTTGAACAGAATTTTCTACAGCGACAATAATAATTTCCGAGTAAAGAAATAAACGTAGTTTAGGGTAACAGGCTACATGAGGGTAATCCACATGGTGGCAACTCCCCTTTAATAGCATATGAAGGGATTTACAAGGGGGGATGAGGAAGGGTAGAGGGACGTAGCCAAGGGTTAACTAGGGTCCCCGGGCTATATTTTAAGGATCCTACCCGGCATTCGCCTAAAAGTAATGCAGGACTAACCCTAGAAAACCTACATCGGGTAGGCCTGGCATTTGGTACTTGACCACACCTTTCAGATAGCAGGAGAGAAGTTTTCTGTGGGGACGCAGCATTCCCTTCCCCGTGTCTAGACCGGTTTAGGAGGCAGCTGGCCGACTGTTGCAATGGGAACAGAGAACAACTCTTACCGTATGCCTAAGGTCTGTGATCCCGGAACATGCACATCTCAAAAATGGCCGAGGTGCCTCGGCTTGTGGGAAACTTAGTTCAAAAACGGAGAGAGGAAAAGGCACCCCCAAAGGTAGCCCCTTCCGTTTCTCCTACAAGGTTCTGCCTGCGAGAGAATAGCCTTCGTAGACAGCTCGGTGGACGTAATGGATAACTTTTTTCTTAGGGTAACAGGCAACTCCCCTTAAATAGCATAGGAAGGGATTTTAAAGGGGGGGATGCGGAAGGGTAGAGGAAGGTAGCCAAGGATTAACTAGGGCCCCCGGGCTATAGTTTAAGGATCCTACCCGGCTTTCGCCTAAAAGTAATGCAGGGAAAACCCTAGAAAAACCTGAATCAGGTAGGTCGGGCATCGGGCACTTGTCCCACGCCCTTCCGATAGCGGGAGAAGAGTTTTCTGGTGGGACGCAGAATTCCCTTCTCCGTACCTGGAACACGAAAACATTTCATCAAAACAAATATAATCTATAGCAAAGTTTTCAATTGCGAAAATAAAAAACTATCAAAAATATCCCAACTGCCTAGATGAAAATAGGGAGTATTTTCAAAATAGAAGGAAAATTATGGGTAGAGTTTTTAACAGCGACAATAATAAATTCCTGGTAGAGTTTTCAATTGTAAAGAGAGAGATTCGTAATGGAAAAACGTTTTACGAAGACAGAGAATTTTGAGTATAATTGTCAACAGCGACGAGGAAGAATTAGCGGAAGATTTCTCAAATACGAAGATAAAATTTGACTATTGGGAAAATTTTCAACTGTACAACAGATCGGGAGTCGAACTTAAACTGATAGCTGGGGGAGGAAATTAAAGTGTTGAATCTCAACTGACAGGATATAAATTGTTTTGATAATTTTAACTTCAAGTAATCCGGAAATTTTTATAATGTACGGGAAGAGTTAATTAAGTGACAACTAAATTTCTATGAAAATATATATACGGCAGATAATATTATGGCTTATGAAAAACATTAAAATTAATTTATAGGGTTTAAATAATAATAATTAACCCATTCCACAGTCCTGAATTCTAGTTTGTGGATAGGGTCTATGGACAGGGAACTGAAAATAATTACGATAATAGTAAGGAAATAAGAGCTGAAATTTACTTAGGCCCGCGTAGTATCTTTCCGCTCTTAAAAACAAAACAATCGCGGTAAAGTAAAAGTCTGGTACAACGCAGAAAAGATATCATTACGAAAGGAAAATAACTGTAACAACTTTAGAAGAATACTCAACGACCAAAGATAATATTATACAGCATGTCTGAGACACGATATTGCCGTAGGAGCACAGTGTTGAATATCTGAGCCTTCCATTAGTATTCAGCGTAATTTCACAAAACCGCAGCGTCTGTGATTAAGGCGAACGTCGTCGTCTGGTGGAATTGCAAATCAGGGCCCTTTATCTAGAGTGTCTAGGTTTTATCTAGGTCGCTAGTGGTTTAAAGGCAAGTAACAACCCGTCCCGCCTCGTATACGACTATAATACTCAAAATCAATAACTTAAAAATCTCCAATTATATTTTTCAATTTTAAAAAAAAGAAGAACACGCCACTTGAGGTAAAACATGGCTCATTCCCTTTATGTTTCCGTCAATGTATCGTTTCAAACTTCCGTTACACTTCAGAACCATTTACTTCCACTAATGAAACTGCACGGCAAGTATGCTGACAATATCTTACGTTGAATGATGTTCCTGATTGTTAAAAATTGATCTTGGCTCACGAGCTAACCGAATTGACTGAACTCGAGTGATTCCAGATGGAGCTCACAGGGGGTCTTCCGTCGAAACGTCATCGTCGCGCTTTCGTCTGCTAAAAGTCGGGAGCGGGTACTTGATTGATAGTGTATTATACTCTATTAGATCAGAGACACCGTAGAGAAGCTGAGCTTCAAGGGTGTGGTACTACGCTTATTTTACACCGGATATAGTCAATATTTAATTAATTCGGTCAGTTCCTTAAGTGAGTAGGAGTGGATAAGTAGTCATTATTATCCTTTAACCTGTTTAATGTTGTTGTGGAAGCACGTTAAATATAAGAAATGAACTCTTAAATATTCTGTAAATAAATCATTCCTACCTGTATAATTCTTTAGAAGAGCAAATTATTTTTTTCTACAAAATTAATAGTAAAACACTTTACAGATGACAGACAGGATTAATAAGATTGATTAAGTGGACTTAACGCTCTCAAATATTTACTCAAAAAACACTATATTACTTATATATATATATTATAATATTAATTAAAAGGTGGTCTTAATTAAAATAATTAATCAACAAAATTATTAAGATTTATAAATTTATTCTTTAAAGGTACAAATTGTAATCCCTACTTTATAAGCCGAATTTCATCAAGTTAACAAACCAATATTTTATTTAAATTTTTCAATTCGTGGCGTTCTAGGAAAAATACAACTTTATATTTTACAATCAAATAGGTCAAAATTCTCTTTATCTGAGGGTCATTACTGGGTTTGATAGTAAGAACAATCCAAATAAATAAACTAACATTAACAATTCAAACTCATTGAAGATAACTTAATACAATATGAAAATAAACGAAATGAAAGAAACTAAATGAAAAGAAAAACGAAGGAGATCTATTAGTTTACATAAAACGCGCGTAAACAGTTTTGACGGAGGGACTCAAATAATAATCACAAAGTTGGAAGCAAAAGGTTTTTCTTCACACAGACTGAACAAAATTTCGCATAGAGGCATCAAGCAGACCTATGACCGAGGGCTGACTGAGAGGCGGCTGATCCAAAGTTCCAGGTTGCAGAGAACGAGAACGTCGGCCGTGTGTATTAAAATTTTAATGTGTAGACTCAGTGAATAATGGCCTCTTTAGTGAGTGTTGTCCTCAAGCTCCAAGAATCAGATCTGGTACCAGAAAGACATTCGTGAGTACAAAACAATTATTTAAAATCTGTAAACGAGGATTGAAGGTAGAAGTCAGATTTCGTTCGTTTTTCTTTTCATTTAGTTCGTTTCATTTCTTTTATTTTCTTATGGTATTAAGTTAGCTTCAATGAGTTTGAATTGTTTATGTTAGTTTATTAAATTGGATTGTTCTTACTATTAAACGCAGTAATGATCCTGAGATAAAGGGAATTTCGTCGTATTTGATTGTAAAATATAAAGTTGTATTAATCCTAGAAGGCCACGAATTGCAAAAATGAAATAAAATATTTGTTTGTTAACTTAATGAAATTCGGCGTATAAAGTAGGGATTACAATTTGTAACTTTTAATATACAAATTTTTAAATCTTAATAATTTTGTTAAATAATTCTCTTTATTAAGACCACCTTTTAATTATTACAATAATCTAGTAATTAACTGAATTATATTTAATTATTTGTTTTATGTATTTCTAATATTGATAAATCTACAAAACCGAAGGAAGTTATTTTCAAAATCTTTTCGTTGAATTGATTCGGTGATGGAATAATCTCCTAGAGGTGGCTGAGACTTGGCGTAATAATAGCATTTTTGTCTGTCTTTGATCATTCAACGTGATGCTGTCCGGTTTCAATTGTTATTCTGGTTCTAGAGTTTCTTTTGAACCATTCGTCGTGGTGCTTGGTTGGATGACTTTCATCAACGAGGCTGTCATCGCTCATGATATCGTCCGTGCAGTGTATAATATTGTGTACCTGCTAAATCTTAGAGATCGAAATCAGATGGATGTAACGGAATTTTAATTCTAGCTCAGGTACGGAAATGAACAGGTTGAGGAGAATCAGTTCGGAGAAAAATCTAGCGTCATATCTTTTTCAGTACCGAGGGGAAGACTTCTCGGATAGTAAAAGAGGAAAGTTGATAACGTGGTGTTACTGGTATCTATATACCTACCAAAGGCATGAACAAAAACAGAAAACTCTGTAAAGTTAAAGATGAAGTTTAATATAAACAGAACAAGACTGAGTATAAAGTACTCGGGAGTCGTTCTAATTCCAAGATTATCGAAGCAAGACCCGAGTGAAAGAAAATTTCTCACAGGTGTGTGGTAACCACCGAAAGGACAAATGTTGTTAATAAACCTATGTTGGGCATACGGCAAGAGTTGTCCGCTATTCCTATTGGAATAGTCGGCCAGCTGCCTCCTAAACAGGCCAAGGCATGGCGAGGGGTACGCTGCGTCCCCACAGCAAACTCCTCTCCCGCTATCGGAAGGGCGTGGGACAAGTACCCAATGCCCGACCTACCCGATGCAGGTTTTTCTAAGGTTTTCCCTGCATTCCTTTAGGCGAATGCCGGGTAGGATCCATAAAATATAGCCCGGGGGCCCTAGTTAACCCTTGGCTACCTTCCTCTACCCTTCCGCATCCCCCCTTTCAAATCCCTTCCTATGCTATTAAAGGGGAGTTGCCCTAAGTGGATTACCCTCATGTAGCCTATTGCCCTAAAAAAAAAAATATGTGTCTTGGGCGGAGAAAGTAAGCCTGCGAGAGGATTTCTCGCAGGTGATACTTCCCAGAGAGCTCTGGCGGGGGCTACCTTTGGGGATGCTCTCATATCTCTCTGGTTTTTTTTGAACTAAGGTTCCCACATGCCGAGGCACCTCGGTCTGTTTTGAGAGGTGTATGTTCCGGGGTCGCAGACCTTGGGCATACGGCAAGAGTTGTCCGCTATTCCTATTGGAATAGTCGGCCAGCTGCCTCCTAAACTGGCCGAGGCACAGAGAAGGGAATGCCGCGTCCCCACAGCAAACTCCTCTCCCGCTATCGGAAGGGCGTGGGACAAGTACCCAATGCCCGACCTACCCGATGAAGGTTTTCCTAAGGTTTTCCCTGCATTTCTTTAGGCGAATGCCGGGTAGGATCCTTAAACCATAGCCCGGGGACCCTAGTAACCCTTGGCTACCTTCCTCTACCCTTCCGCATCCCCCCTTTCAAATCCCTTCTTATGCTATTAAAGGGGAGTTGCCCAATTTGTATCACCCTCATGTAGCCTGTTGCCCTAAAAAAAACTATGTGTCTCGGGGAACGGAGAATTCTCTCGCAGGTAACCTCGCTGGTCGAACCTTTTAGGAGAGATACGAAGGGGCTACCTTTGGGGATGCCCTTTCCTCTCCATTTTTGAACTAAGGTTCCCACAAGCCGAGGCACCTCGGCCTGTTTTCAGAGGTGTATGTTCCGGGGTCACAGACTTTGGGCATACGGTAAGAGTTGTCCGCTATTCCCATTGGAATAGTCGGCAAGCTGCTTCCTAAACTGGTCGAGGCACGGAGAAGGGAATGCTGCATCCCCACAGCAAACTCCTCTCCCGCTATCGGAAGGGCGTGGGACAAGTACACAATGCCCGACCTACCCGATGCTGGTTTTCCTAGGGTTTTCCCTGCATTTCTCTAGACCTCATGTAGCCTGTTACCCTAAAAAAAAATATGTGTCTCTGGAAAATTTAGTGGTAATGTTTTTTTTCCCGTCCCCTTTTCAGTGTATGGGAACAGAGGGCTTTTCTGCGTGTTTGTCGGTTCCGTTGCGGGAGGTGGAAGGGTTGCACGTTGCTTGCTTGTGTGTTTTGTAAATAGACGGCGCGGGGGGCCATTGTGTTGCGTGATGCGACTGGACTCTACAATTGGCAGCAATATTGACGAGGTTGCAGTCAGGCAACTCTCCCAAACAAACAACACAACGGTCACGTGGACTACTGATGCAGGTACTTTCTGTCCGTGTCTCTGTTCGATGAGGGTGACTGAGTGTTTATTTTTGGAACATGTGGGAGGTCCATCTACCTGTCGTGTCACCATCACAGGCCCACGGGTACAGGGCGAGAAATCACACGACAGTGTGACTAATAATCTCGAAAATACTGATAGGCTTCTAAGTTGCCAGTTGGTTTGAGATTTGTGCCGCTCTTTCTCACTGAGACAGAATGATTTACTTTTCCGAATGCCATTGCAAAATCTGTATATATTGAGTCAAATTCATCACCATCTTCTAAAGCGTCCACTTTGGGTACATTCAAAGAGATCTGTGTGAGTTGACCTCTGTTGAAATCTGATGCTAGGGTGAATTCCAACGCAGGTGAGAGGTTGCGGCAGATAAACTTCCAAAAGCTATTGCGGCTTTTTCACCTCACCAGAGGAAAGCATCAAGCGATGTGTGGTATTTACCACTTTATTATGTAGACCGGATACTTCTTGACCTTATTAGTTTAAAACGGTGTATATATTGTAATACCAATTAAACAGGTTATTAATTGTTTTTAATATAATTTAATTGTTGGCGGTACGGGTGCTTGAAGACGACAATCGCAGCGGGTCTTTCTTTGTTAACAATGGAGACTGGAGACCGCACCCTTAGAGAACTCAGTGTGCGTCGAGTCTGCGTCGAGCCTGGGTCCAGAAAGGATACATAAAAGAGTCTGCCAGAGATACAACACAGTAAAGTTTGATCATCTAAAAGCATGAATAGGGCTATCCAGGAAGTCCAACGGCGAGGTATAATAGTTTACATAAAACGCACATAAAAAGTTTGAAGGAGAAACTCACAAAAAATCGAAATTTGGATGCCGAAGTTTTGCTTCACAAACTGAACTAATTTTCGCATAGAGAGACTTTGAGGAGATCCACGTCCGGCAACTGGCTGGGGGTGAGATAATCCAGGTTCCAGGATAGCAGAGATCCAGAGCAACTACCGTGTGCTCAAAATCTAATGAGTAGAACCAGTGAATAATGGCCTGTTTAGTGGGTGTTTACTTCAAGATACAAGAGTCCGAACTGGTACCAGAAGCACTGTCGTGAGTACAAAACAATTATTAATAACTATAAATGATAATTTAAGGGTATAGTCAGATTTCGTTCGCGTTTTCTTTTCATTCGTTTTATTTTATTTAATATTGTATTCCGTTAACTTCAATGAGTTTGGATTGTTAATATTTTAGTTCATTGTATTTGTTTTTTTCTATCAAACCCAGTGATGACCCTGAGATAAAAATAAATTCGACGTAGTTGATTGAAAAAATATATAGCTGTATTTTAATAGAACGCCACGAATTTTGTTTGTTAAATTGATGGAATTCGGCGTGTAGAGCAGGGCTTATACTGTGTAATTATCATAAATAAAAATTTTAAACACATAATAATTTTGTTAATTATTCTCTTAATTAAGACCACCTTATTAATAATTGCATTAATGGCCCAACAACGTGGGGCAAATTCAATTCATCCCCGTTTTTAAATTATTACAATACATAACAATAAAGTCACATGTGGTGTAATGTTTGACTTTCCCTCGCATCACAGACGTCCCAGGTTTAAAACCCGGCAAGGGCATGGATGTTTGAGGTCGTCCTGGTCACGAAAACTGGGTTTAAGGTTGTGGGAGAACCGACACTCTGACCAGAATGTGTCATGTAGGATGACAGTCTGGCAGTCGTGTCGGTAGGCCAAGGCCCTTCATGGGCTGTCGAGCCAAGGAGTAAGTAAAGTCACATAAGGAGGTTTGACGTTGCAGGAATTATGGCGACTTGAAACAGAATTCAGAAACCAGAAGTGTGAGAAGAAACAGGTATTATGAAAAAATATTATAGAAATAGTAATGTCAGAAATATAATATTCAATAGAATATAAAAGAATTATAATTAATAAGTTAACAGCCAATTAGTCATAAATAATTGGTATTAATTAATAAACCAAATTTATTTCCTAAAGATACAATATTTTGAACCTGTTATTTTAAATAATATCGTTCTTCCAAAGAAATGTGGAAACTTTATTTTTTTAAAAAAATATTACTTCTCATTTAGAGTGAAATATGCTTCATGTAATATATTGATTTTTGAAAATTCTTTAAATATATGATCCAGACTTAAATAAACTTAAAATATGCATGTAAGTATTTAATTTCGATACAAAATGAAACGTTGCTAAAAATTTGTGAAACTACTAACGTGATGAAACCGTCGACGACGTGATTGTGTTGATAATGAAATCTCTCTTTAATATCGATAATTTCCTTGTAGTACACGCAACATTATATATATATATATATATATATATATATTGTAGTAACCAATTTAATAAAAAATATTAAACAATGAGGTTGTGCAAATTAATATTCTGATCAAACATATGAAAATTGTATTTTTTTTAACTATTGATGATTTGGAAGATTAATTTATTGTCAAGCATTTAAATTCTAATTATCCAAACAATTATTCCATTTATTTTAATTAGACTTTTACAAAAAAAAACTTTATACAAAGATGCTTTATTGAAATTCTTTAAACCTTCAGGGTCGCTTATCGCGCCTCTAACAGTAATGATAATCCCCAATGATGTAATAAAAATTAACAAATATATATTACAAAGTATTGAATTGAATTTAAATAAGAAAAATGTAGAGAAATCTGAAGAAATATGACTGTATGGTAATTTATACTAGATTTACAATAAAATTTTGGTATATACCATACATCGGAGCATCTCTCGTAAAACACTCGTTAATCACTCACTTTAATCTCCTCATTCACTCGCACTTTACACTTTGCCTTTAATTTTCTCGTACTTATAATCACTTAGTTTTGTAGTTTTTATTTTACGTTATTTTTACTGTCTTCAAATTTTACTCCTCTTCACCCTCGTCGTATTCATGAACTTCTACCATCGTACTTATTTCAGCTTCATGTTTAATACCATTGTGAATGCTACTTCAACTATGATAACAGCTGACAAACTACAAGCGTGACTGCATGAACTTCAACTTAATGAAAAGTTCAGAGACATTTCGATGACTCTGAACCAACCTCGGACATCGCTTATTAGTGACTCTCCGTTCAGTTCGTATAGCAGAGTTAAAAATGACCGCTACCGGTCAATCCGTATTGCAGACTATAAACAAACTTCTCTGTTCCAGCTCGTATCCGAGACTGAAATCCACTCTTAACGAAACTTTAAACCTCCAAAAACGCCAATGACAACAATACCGTCCACATCTAACGATAACAGTTGCCTACAATACCTGGGCCAGAATATTACGCTAACAATACAAATTTTAAATATTTTATATAAAATAGCTTTCATTATACACATTGGTATAATTACTATATATATATTGTGGTAATTAATACATAAAACGCGAGTAAACAGTTTTGACGGAGAGACTCAAATAATAATTGCACAGTTGGAAGGAAAAGGTTTTGCTTCACACAGACTGAACTAAATTTCGCATAGAGGCATCAAGGAGACCTATGTCTGAGGGCTGACTGAGGGGTGGCTGATTCAATGTTCAGGTGGCAGAGAACGATAACATCGACCGAGTGAGTGTTGTCCTCAAGCTCCAAGAATCAGATCTGGTACCAGAAAGACATTCGTGAGTACAAAACAATTATTTAAAAGCTGTAAACGAAGATTAGAGGTAGAAGTCAGATTTCGTTCGTTTTTCTTTTTCTTTAGTTTCTCTCATTTAGTTTATTTTCATATTGTATTAAGTTAGCTTCAATGAGTTTGAATTGTTAATGTTAGTTTATTAAATTGGATTTGTTCTGAATATCAAACCCAGTAATGACCCTGAGATAAAGAGAATTTCGACATATTTAATTGTAAAATATAAAGTTGTATTTTTCCTAGAACGCCACGAATTGCAAAATTGAACTAAAATATTCGTTTGTTAACTTGATGAAATTCGGCGTATAAAGTAGGAATTACAATTTGTACCTTTAAAGAATAAATTTTTAAATCTTAATAAATTGGTTAATTAATTCTTGTAATTAAGACCAGCTTTTAATTATTACACAAATTGGTTCCACAACGTGGGGCTAATTTAATTCATTTACTTCCTTTTAATTATTACAATATATATAAGGAAAAACAGTGGTAATTAAATAACTTTGTATTGATAAATCAAAAATTATAAAGTAAGAGTGACGTCATTTACGGACACGTGAAAAGAATTAATTGCGTCTCTGCTGTTTTGGCAAATTAATTGGAAATAGGGTTTGACGTTAATTTTGTAGTATACCAAATTTTAAAGACCTGTAGTAGATTGACTAATTTAATTTTATTTAAACAGAGATATTTAAGTATTTTAGTGATGAGTTTGTTCACTTATAAGACACCATTTGTAAGCGTAAGAAGGTTAAAACACTTTTTTCTTATAACTAAGGGGCTCTGAAGTCGGTGCTGTGGGTCATATCAAGTAATTCAGCAACTTCCATGGAACGCTTAGGTTAAGTCTTGGCAGGTTTTCGGTCTTGCACTAGTTAGTTAATTAACCCAACCCCACTGTCAGCTTGTTAAAAGCTGTGGATACTGTTTGATCTCCCCCCACGGTTGGGTTTTTTTCTCCTCTCCATCCAGTCTAAAATAAATCCAGGTGGCTGAACAGACTGAGGATTTGGTTGGTCGGTGTGTATGAGAGCGAGCCGTAGCGTGACTAATCGCCTCTGAAGGGATGCTAATTGGCTGGGGTTTGGATGTGAGGCGCCATGGCAACGCCACCTGCCGTGGGATGTGGACCACAAGCGGGTGGAGGTGGGGACGGCGAGAGGAAACCTCAGAGGTAACGGGGCCTGATGGTTGTGGATGCTACCGCGTCGGCCGCACCTCAAATGACATTGTCCCTGTCATCGAAGAGCGGAATAACGGTTTCAACGCAATGAGAGCAAATCTTGGCCTGACTGAAACAGCCATCCGGGATGATGAAGAGACAATGAAGCGGCTTTTCTTTAAGAAAAACCTCGAGGGCTAAATCTGGCTAACTACAAGTCCGACCTACCTGATGCTGGTTTCTCTATGGGCTACCCTCCAGAAAATTTGGGATAATGGCGCGTAGGATCCTTAAAAAGATTCCCTAGGCACACTTTCCCCCCATTTTTATACCTTCTATTCTGGTCTAGACAAGTTTGCAAAAGAGTGGATGATTGTAAAGTAGCCTGACAATAAAAATAATTAAAACAAAATCAAGTCGTTACCCTGCAATCGAACTCATACTTTTATTGGCATAACAATGAAAGGACTGAAACCGACTTGAATACCAAAAACGCCAAAAAATAGTTCTTCTCATGTTATTCACAAGAATATTTTATTTTGTAAGCCAAAAATAAAACATCATAGAGGGTTTGGCTCCAATCGATCCCCCATGAGTGAAATACAAGAATGTTTGTATACTCGTGTATATTTACTATACACCTATTTTACAGTCCGCAAGTCTGTTTTAATTAATTAATTTATCACGGTTCTTTTTTAAATTTTCCAGGGTTGGGTGTGACCTTGTATGAGTGGAGGGTAGTTCGTTCGGGCTGATATACTTGACTAAAAAGCGTCAGTAGCAAAATCAGTCTGGCTCGGTCAATATTGTACAAAAAGTCTTCAGTGGAAAAAATCATTCCTGTCATTCTAGATTTTATATTTATGTAATTTTGTATAAGTTTACCTTACTGTATTGATAATTTATTTCATGCTCATGTATTTTTTAGCCTATCCATCATTCTTTTACGTTTTTTATTTTAGTGTTAAAATTTTTGATCTTGAAAACATTGAAATTTTCTCATTTATTTACTGATATTTTTATGCTATACAACTATTTCATTGCAAAGTTAAGTTGTTTTATTAAATTTTCACATCTCTCTTTGACTTAATTTTATATGATTTATATACTAATTATTATTAAAAATTTTAAAGTATTCTTTATTCGTTTAATTGTACCCTTAATAAAAGGGTAAAGATAGGTTACCTTGAAATTTTTAGATACATAACTATAAAGTGTAATTTTTCATGATTTTCGGCATGACCTCAATAGAGAAATAATGGGATCAAATAATGAAAAAAATTACCTCTGATTGAAAATTGATAATAATAAAGACATCGAAATGCAGACAAAATATAAACAAAAATATACAAAATATAAATACCACAAAACGTTTCTGGGATCCTTGTCCCTTCCTTCGGGTGCTAAAAGAACCTAGAGCAACACAACTGCACTCGTCAGTTGACAAAACTCAAAAGCGAAGAAAACGAAACAACAATGGGAGAGCCGAAGGTTTAGCGTAACAATAATGGAGTAACGACAATGGGAAAGCAGAAGGTTTAGCGTAATAATAAGGGATCGAAGCAATTGTTGAGTTTCATAGTGTCTGTTTGTACATTAATAGCTGTGATGTTTGATTTAATATGAAGTTAATATGAGTCTCGAATTGTACCTGGTGTCAAAGTCTAAAATCTTAGCATTTTGCCAATCAAATGTCTGTTTGGAATTGCTGATATGTTTGGAGACTACAGATTGTTTATCAATTGGATGTTCGATATTAGATATATGTTCCTTGATACGTGTATGAAGGGAACTTTGGTTTGCCCTATGTAGCAAGAGATTTTGTAAACAACACAATGTTTGTTGTAGGTGTCAAAGGGGGTCCTTGTGGATTTTAATCAAGTAGGAAAGAATATAAGTGGATCTGTAAATGATGGATATTTGGTATTCTTTGAATATTTGGATGAATTTGTGATGTAGAAATTTGTAATAAGGGAGAACGACGAGAAAAAAAATCGGATTGAGGTGTTTGTGAGGACGAGTCACAGTAGGATATTGGATTTTGCTCAATTTAATGTTTGTGTGTTTATTAATAAAATTTAAAGGGTACTCATTAGAGATTAAAAGGTTTCGGAAAATATTTAAGTTCAATATGGAACGTAGATTTTCCCTGTGTAATTGCAGGATAAAGTTTCCTCGGGATTCCAACCGGATAGCGTCGTTTAATTTCCACGTTTCGATGGCTTGCACCGCCATCTTCTTCAGAAAACTTTTGCCAATATTTAAGTTGTTTTGATGGATCTTGGAGTTATAAGTAATATAAGTATTATAGTTCTGTCTACACGATTGTATACCATAGCTCTCTTTTGGTTTGGAAGATAATCAAAAAGAAAATTGAAAACACGTCCATAGTATGTAGGTTTCCTGAACCAATTGGTGATAATTGAAGTATTGTGAATGGATACAGTGACATCGAAGAAATTAAGATGACGGTTCAATTTAAGTTCATGAGTGAATTATAAGTTGGGATGATAATTATTGAAAGTATTGCCTATAAAGTTGATTTGAGAGGTATTAACAATATGGAAAATGTCATCTACATATCTGATGTCGGAAATAGGCTGGGCAGGACGCAGGGAAATACAAAAATTTTCTAAATCTCTTAGAAAAAAAGGACTAATGGGACTTCCCATTGGAGAACCTTTGATTTGATGATAGTGAAACTGATCAAACGTGAAATAAGTGAAATTGAGGATTAGATTTAAAATGCATAAAATAAAGGAGGGAAATTATTCTAAATTTTTATTATATTGTAACACCTCAAATAAAACTACCAATTTAAACACACAATTATTATTTATTAAGACACAATTTACAATTACACAAATAATCTAATGAAATTTTATAAAATCAAAACAATTTTATTTATCTTGAATACATTTGATAAATTAGACTCACTACCCCAGGGTCTTTACTGGGTTGATAAGGAAACGGAACACAAATTTTACTATTAAACAAATACATTTAAAATAAGTGAAAACTAAATGAAATGATTGAAACGAAAAGATTAAAACGAAATCTGACTGTTTACTCTTATTTAACTATTTACAATTATGAATACAGAAAAATAAACTTACAAGCTCTCTGGTCACTGCCATTAAGATCTGTCGCATACCGGCACACAGTCTCTTTATATAGGCACAAAACGCACCAGGTTGCGCTCACACACTGCTTCCACTCTTCTTGATGACGTTACCGTCACGACGAATTCAACCAACTCTGCTGGCAGACAGATTTCCACGACGATCTCCTACCGACTTTTTATGACTGATGTCCAACTGATTACTCTCGGCCACCTAGCTTGGCCTACCATCCGATGATCTCTCCTGAATCCAAACTCCCAACTGTTGATAACGTTGTTTCGGTCACTTTCTTGGCCCTGCGGACCTGCACCAACGCTCTCCCCCAGCGGTCTCCTGCTCCTGACTAATTTCTCTCATATCATCCTCCCTGACTAACTGATTCTTTTATCTGCTCTCTCATTTCTATCCCGGCTCCAGAATATTCCCTTGGTTTCACAGTTGTTTTTAATTTCCATGTTCGCCAAACAAACACCAGCTGTTGCCTTTCTCCCGCTCCGAGAGCCACTCAATCAATTAAAATAAACATCACCTTTTAATATAATTGCATCGTCCACCAAGCATCTGTCATACCCATTAGCCATAAGAGCCGCAAAATGCCAAATTATAGTCCTCCCCTTCTCTAAGAGCCACTTATCCATCATTTTATTATTATCTTTTTATATGTACAAACCACTAAAGAATCCCCAGTCTGAGTTGGTAAACAAAGATAAAAATAATAACATAATTCATGTCCTTCTTTACTGGTTATTAGAATATATACACATATGACATGAAGAACACGTTTCACACATTTTTTAATATTATTTCTAACCCTTCTTTCAAGGCATTTTGTCACACACCCATAACGATGTAGTTATATATATATATATATATATATATATATATATATTGTAGTAATTAAAACTGAAATTAATAATAATTAATTAAGAGAACTGTTGAATTGGAATTGTTATCGGCGAGCACACAGATTAAACACAAAAATGGTCAATAATCGAGGCCTAAGGTATTGTAGACATGGCGCGCTGAGACGGAGGTACAAGTTGGCGATGGAATTCAGTCTAGGACGGAACAAAAGTTAAAACTAGAGCAGAAACTATACTCTGTTAATGCATTATTAAAAGTATTGGAGAACATAGAGCAGCAGTAAAGTCAAATATTCATGAAAGTTTTGCATAATTAAATATTGCAAAGCAGTAGCAGTTTTCGTCCGGATTGAACTTTACCAAAAATCAGCATGGAGGAGTTGGACCGTGATCGCATTGACGGAATTGTTGCGGAGCAGAGCAGCGTTCGAGTTACAGCTAATATGCCAAATTATCAAGTGAAGTGTTAGATTCTGTGAAAAATAAGGCCTGTTGTAAAAATTAAATTGTATGTGAAAGTTTTCCGGAACCAGGTACAAATTGATTTACAGGTACCAACAAAACAGTAAGTTTAATTGCAAATTCATTAATTGTAAACGTTAACGTGAAGATAGTTGTCAGATTTCGTATTTTTTTGACTATTGAAAATATTGATTTGTAATAAATTCACAAGTGCACATTGGCACAGAAATTGGATTGTTTTAAAATCGAGTAATAATATTTATTTAAAAGGCCCAGATCAAGACCCTGATATTAAGAGTAAAAAGTTGTTAGCACATAATGATTTTCGTAAAAGGCCATTGAATATTTATTTGTATATTTATAATTTGTGACTATTGAATAAATTAATTGTTTGGTCAGTTTAATAGATTTATGATTTGTTATCCTTCCATTTGAATTTTAATTGATGCATTATTGTATGCAGTGTTTTTATTTGAAACATAATTGCATTGTAAATACCACAAAAAATTGGCTTCACCAACGTGGCAGAAATTTTATTTAATTCAATTAGTAGTTAATTACGACAATATATATAATTTCATTACTACAATAAATATAATTTCATGGTTGTATGCAAGTGTATACACAAAATAATATATATTCACCTGGTTATTTAATTATTCCAATGGTCGCGGTAGTGAGAAGCTTGGACTCAGGGTGATAATAAAAATGGCAGCCCGCGGGTTGTTGGAAGTGTTTGTTGTTGAAAATGAATCTGATATCATTCGCTCTGTGATGTTGAAGTGAAGTAATGGCTTTTCCATTATACCGTCGTAATCACTGAAAAGCATGAACAACATGAGTAAAAAAGAGAGGCTTAAAATAATAATAATAAATGCCGTTGTTGTTTGATGGGAGGTTAAAAGGGAGTTTCGTGGTGGCGGCGAGGGGTGGGAAGTGGTGCAGGGGGCTGTTGCCGCTATCGAAGCCGGGTTTAAAGCTCACTTCCTCAGGAAACGAGCCATTAGTCCGCTATTTTAGAACGAAAAACGGGTGGTTGTAGGGAGGATGCGGGGGTGGTGGAGTGCTTAAATAAACAACCCTCTATCTGCAACCCTAAAAATACGCAGGAACTGAAATGAAAATGGCGTTATCAGAAACCAATCTGTGTGTTTGTGTGTTCCATTTTGCAAAACTGCCCGTCAATCTAACGATAGATTTTCCCCATAAAATACCACCCCCGGAACCGTATCCAGCTCTCGTCAAATTAAATAAAACATCTATATTCGACTCAACGCCCGATTTCGGAAATGAGAAAAGCTTATGCGAACGATTCGTCGAGTGTATCCTTTTTTTTTCAGGGGATAACCTTTTTTTTTTTGGTTGAATCATAATTGATGCCCATTTTGTTTGTCTGTTTAACTTCCTAAACGCATTATTTGTGTGTCTATATTTTTTTAATTATTGTGGTCGTTAATTCTGTTCTATTCGAAGGCCAAATATTCTATTACCCCCTTCCTCATTCTCCAAAATAATTCGCTTTCTTACGTATTTTGTACCTTTTTATTATTAATCACTTTACTAATCGTACGTCTCGCAATTGAAAATATATTCAATTATTTTATACTTTTTACAGAATATGAGACACGAACGGGCTACCTTTGGGGATGCCTTTTCCTTACCTTTTTGAACTAAGGTTCCCACAAGCCGAGGCACCTCGGCCTGTTTTTAAAGGTGTATGTTCCGGGGTCACAAACCTTGGGCATATGGTAAGTGTTGTTCGTTGTTCCCATTGGAACAGTCGGCCAGCTGCCTCCTAAACTGGTCGAGGTACGGAGAAGGGAATGCTGCGTCCCCACAGAAAACTTTTCTCCCGCTATCGGAAAGGCGTGGGACAAGTACCCAATGCCCGACCTACCTGATGCAGGTTTCTCTAGGGTTTTCCCTGCATTACTTTTAGGCGAATGCCGGGTAGGATCCTTAAACTATAACCCGGGGGCCCTAGTTAACTTTTGGCTACCTTCCTCTACCCTTCATCCCCCCTTTCAGATCCCTTCCTATGCTTTTAAAGGGGAGTTGCCACTATGTGGATTACCCTCATGTAGCCTATTACCTTAAAAAAAATAAAAAAAGGATTTTTAGAAAGGGAGAATGTTAAGTCAGGTAGGGAAACGGATGAGATGAAAGAAATAGGTAAAAAAATAGAAATAATCATTAGGAAACCAACGTTTTGAATTAGAAGACACTACAAATATATAGCAAGATAAATTACTATACTTAACTGATATAGGGGGTAGAAAAATTCGACTGTGATATCTACAGAATTTAAATATATTTGACGTTTTTAAAGTATAAATTTTTATGGACACTTTTAATGAGATAAACGTAATATATAGAATAAAAAATTTAAAAATGCAGGGAAGAAATTGAAAGCAAATTACAGATAGGCAAAAAATATATATTTATACAGTCAACATTATGGGGAAATGGAATATTTGGCCTCTGTAAAGGTCAGGCTAAAATACCCAAACGAATAAATTTAAATATAAACGTCTAACTAACCTCGAGACACCTGATTTTAGTTTTTACTAAAACAAATTCCGGCTTGCACGCAGGTTTTGGGGACTGGTAGCAGAATATAGTGGGTGGGGGCGAAGGTAACGAAGTTTTAACAGGTATTGGAAGGGGGTGGACAGATTTAGTTGTGGGGTCGGGGGAGAATCTGTCTTGTGTTGTACGCGTTACGCACTCTATTAGGAAGCTATTTATCTTCTCAAAGCGAGGTAGGGAAGAAGGAGAACTACTTTTCCCCCGACTGTAGCGTACCCCCGGTGGCGGCGTTGCTTGATGTATTTATTACCTTGTTACGACGGGTCAAAGGAACAGGCTCAGTTATGATTAGGAAGAAGGGAGTCGGGGGAATGGAACAAAAAGGCAGCTACATGGAGCCAAGTAATAGAGAAGAAGACAGAAGGCAGCGTGAAAGAACCGACCGACCTTTAGACACAAGACCAGTGAAAGAGCACAGAAAATAAAAACAGAAAAGAGGCCGTTATCGCCAGTTTTATGCAGCAACAGGAAACGCCGGAAAGTTAAAAAACGTAGATAACTAGGCAAATGACCGCGATTATCATCATTACTGTGGAGCGAGTAATATTTCCCCTTCACGGTTATTTAAAACGTTATCCTTGGACGTACTTTTATTTAACAACGTTGTAATTACATTGCTGGAAATTTAAATCTTGTATTATATAGTCCAAGTCGGGAAAACATAGTGTTCAAAACTTAATTCGATAAAAAGGAAGATTCTAATTCATTGTAGACAATAGAAAACTCGAGGGTTCCTTCTTCAACACAGATTACTAGAAACCCGAGGATTCGTTGTTCATCCAATACATTTAGAGACCCGAAGATTCCTACATCCACCTAGACAATTAGAAACTCTAGAGATGCTTTCTTTAACCTAGATAATTAGAAGGCATAGGATTCTTTCTTTAAATAGATGATAAAAAAACTCAAAGATTCTATCATGAACCTAGAAAATTAGAAATCCGAAGTTGAATTCTTGAGTCTATAAAATTACATAACCGAGGGTTCTTTCTGTAACCTATATAATTAGAAACCCGAATATTCATTCTTGAGCCTAGGCAATTTGAAACACGAAATATAATTTTTGAGCCTAGGCAATTAGACACCCGAGAGTTCCTTCTTCAACCTAAACTATTAGAATCCCTATAGATGCTTTCTTTAACCTAGGTAATTAGAAGGCCTAAGATTCTCCCTTTAAATAGATGATTAGAAACCCTAGAGAGGGTTTGTTTAACCTAGATAATTAGAAGACCTAGAATTCATTCTTTAGAAACCCGAGAATTCAATTTTGAGCTTAGAAAATTAGAAACCCGAAGATTCAATCTTGAACCTAGAAAATTATAAACCCGAAGTTAAATTCTTGAGCCTAGACAATTACATAACCGAGGGTTCTTTCTGTAACCTATATAATTAGAAACCCGAATATTCATTCTTGAGCCTAGGCAATTTGAAACACGAAGTTTAATTTTTGTGCCCATACAATTAGACACCCAAGAGTTCCTTCTTCAACCTAAACAATTATAAACCCTACAGATGCTTTCATTAACGTAGGTAATTAGAAGGCCTAGGATTCTACCTTTAAATAGATGATTAGAAACTCTCGAGATGGTTTCTTTAACCTAGATAATTACAAGGCCTAGAATTCTTTCTTTAAATAGATGATTAGAAACCCGAAGATTCAATCTTGAACCTAGAAAATTAGAAACCCGAAGATTTAATCTTGAATCTAGAAAATTATAAACCCGAAGTTAATTCTTGAGCCTAGACAATTACATAACCGAGGGTTCTTTCTGTAACCTATATAATTAGAAACCCGAATATTCATTCTTGAGCCTAGGCAATTTGAAACACGAAATTTAATTTTTGTGCCTAGACAATTAGACACCCGAGAGTTCCTTCTTCAACCTAAACAATTAGAAACCCTAGAGATGTTTTCTTTAACCTAGATAATCAGAAGACCTAGAATTCTTTCTTTAAATAGAGGATTAGAAACACGAAGATTACTTCTTCAACCCATACAATTAGAAATCCTAAAGATAGTTTCTTTAACCTAGATAATTAAAAAACCTATGATTGTTTCTTTAAATTGGTGATGAGAAACCCGACGTTTACTTTTTGTGCCTACACAATTAGAAACCTAAGGGTTTCTTCTGCAACCTAGACAATTAGAAACACGATAGTATCTTATTCAACCTATACGATTAGAAACTCGATGATTATTTCTGCCGCTCTAGATAACCCTATAGTTTCTTAACCAAGACAATTAGAAACCATCGAGTTCTTCAAGCTAGAGAAAGTAGAAATTCTAGAGGTCTTCACCTAGATATTTATATAACCAAAAACTCTTTAAGGTTTGTAGACAGTGGGAATTCCGCAAAACAACAGTCTAATAAATATTTCCAACAACATAAAAAAATTTAATATTTGGAAGTAAAACGACAAAGGAAGAGAAAAGATGAACAGCAGTCTTCAGGTTAACAGTTATAGTAAACGCCTTTCCGTCCAGCTATTGTCAGTATTTTAAAATTTCTATTCTTGTTTTTTTTACCGGTTTCATATTTATTAATAGCTTTTAACGGTCGTAAATCCAGTTCATAAAATATTATTATATACAGAATGACGCATTTCAAATTCTACTACGTTTTCGGCTCTTTGGTTACCAACTACCCCTATTTTCATTTCTTCATTAAAATGTTCCGTTTAGCGTCCAATGTTACAGTGGAGAAAATTAATTAGACACAACAACCGTGACGAAATATGGATTTGCAGTTTGCTGACTCCAATTCCACGGAACATAATTGCCAGAACTTTTCTCCTGGTGCGAAGTGTGTGGTATTTCTGAGGTACGTGGTTTGTATTTGGCGGAAACACGCGCGCGCGCGTGTGTGTGTGTGGTGTTAGGATATTGGCTTCGGCAGGGAGCCTGGAATATCTTCCGGCCAGATGGACCACATTCCAGTGTTTATTGAATTCTCTCCACCTCCTCCGTCTCTCACCCTGACGCCTACACTAAGGATTTATCTGTGGGGGATAGATGTCCTCTTCGTTATTACCCTACTTTCATTCTCTGTCTCCCTCGCTCAGTTTCTATCTGAGCTTCCACAGGGAGGGGGGGGGGGAATCACACTGCTCTATTTTTTCTTCGTGACAAAAAAATAAATGGATCACTCAACATTTTTTTTTAGAAAGAAAACTAAGATGACCCGTCGATCGACTCACACACTGGCACGTGGACTTAAATCCTCACTCGTATTTCCAATAATTAATAAAATAATTGTATTCCTGCACTGTATAAGTAAGGGTTAATTATTAGGTTCCACACACACACACACTGTCGTCTGTCAATATCATTTATTCATTGGTGGCATTTAGTTGCGATATCAAAGATCGAAGATCGAAGATTTTCATGGTGCATATTCTGGATGAACAGTTACTGTATTTCACCCGGGTTAAAGGAAGCTTCAGCCACGACGTTTCTGAAAGATGGAGAAAGATGGGAGAGTACTTCATCGAAACGTTATTACTTTAACCCTGGTAAAAACCCAAGAACTGTTTAGTTTTAATAATTTAGTATACACTCAGATATACTTTCGTTAAAATCAATAAATGAAAGGAAATATAAAAACATGGAAATTTTTAAGAAACTTCCAAGGTATATTAAGAAAAATAAGACTCAGTCTTGTTAAAAAAGAAATGAGCTCAAAACATTTCTGTGAACATTGTAAATAGTCAGAATGTACGATTATTAGTGTAATTTGTTTATTATTTATTCATGCTTTATTCTTAACAGTTCTTAACTTTCCTAATATAAAAGTGTTATGAAACTGTCCTCATGAAATGAGTTCTAATTGTAATATCTTTCATATACCTAAAATATACCTTTTTTTGTAAAATTATATCGATACTTGACAACTATGTAAGTATTTTAAAAATTAGTACAATTGGCATTAACATTTAACGTTTATTTAATCCTATCATTTTGTTCCATCTTATTCCATTCTGTTTTTCATCCTATTCCATTAAATTCTATTCGATCTTCTTTCATTCTGTCTCATCCCATTCCATTCTACAATAATTGATTTGATACCATTCTATTTTATTGCATTCTGTTCTATCTTATTCCATTATTTTATATCTTGTGCCATTCAGTTTCATCCTATTCTTCTTAATTATGTTTCTTCCTATTCCATTCTGTTTCAACCTATACCTCTCCATTCTTTTCCTTCATATTACATTATATTTAATTATGTTTAATCATATTCCGTTTCATTCTATTTTTACTTATTCCATTCGATTTCAAACTACTCCATTCCATTATATTCCATCCTTTGACATTCTGCAATATATGGTATATTTTTGTCACAATTGTGGCTTAAGTGACTATGGAGTCTATGGAGAGTTTTGAGCCATACAAGACTCGCGTCTGTTGACGTGAAATTGTTATTGTCCACCAAGATGGAGTTTTATTATTATATAGAAGGGAAAAAGAGTGAAATTCTGAGTGACAGTCTTTATTCGTCACCCGAAGAGAAATAATTATTACGCCGTTTCTCCCCTTTTCCTAGAGAGACTTGACCTCTATACGTATATCGTCATTTGGAGTATTTCGCTGAAGTCAAATATTTGCAAAGCCACTCTCCCGTTCCAACCACCACCGTTTCCAGCCGTCCCTAAACAACAAACACGGTCACATTTGCCACTTCACTTAAAAAACTATATATTTTCCCTCCCTGTTATCAAAATAAATGAATTCGGTTCACGTGCATACTAAATTAATAACTGTAGCATATGTAATATGGTCATTAAAAAAACATAATTTTGTATCGTTATAAATATTTACCTTTGGTGTTCAGAAAAAGGGGATGCTTGTGTTTGTTTCGCTACGAGGGTATTTACAGAGTTGCACTCGTGATGATCGTTATACAGGATTTTATTATTATTTTATGATGTTCGTTTTGGGGATGCATTCAGCCATTTTGAAATTAAATATCATACGGAGAGACAAAAGGAAAATAATAATTTCATGTCGGAAATACAGTACTGCTCTTTATTTACACTCCGTCCCCTCGTTTACTACGGATGTTATTTAATCTTCCAACCACAAGAAAAACCGCTGACGGCGAAATTGGATTTGACTGACGGTGATGTTTGTTTCACGTAAACAAGAATCGTAGTGGCTATACTAGAACAATTTTCTAGGTTCGATAGAAACTAGGGGAGACTTGGATGAAACTAGAGGCACCGCCACGTCCAAAGAGTCGCATCTGGTCTCTTTTGGACTTTTCCCCCGAGATTGCATGGATTTTTCAACCATATGAGTTATCAGATTCAAAAGGGTTAAAAGGTACAAGACGACTTGCAGTAGTTCGAAATTGTTTCTACAAAAGAAGTTTGTTTGTTACAGTGACGCCGGTGAGAATTGCGTGACCAGCCACGACGGGGGCGAAAAATCGTTTAGTTCATGGTTGGAGGCAGTTTAAATAGAGGACGCTCGACGTCGCGTGAGCCGGACGCGTTCATCAACAAAGAAACACGGGGTAACAGAGAGAAAGACATGGCAACAACGCTAATTGGCGAAGGCGAAAACCGGCACACGACTTAATTAACACAGAGTGTTAGAGGTGTGGGTCGAGGTAGTTTAAACGCCACAGCGCCCAATCTTCGCTTCAGTGTCGTCGGAAACACGTGCCAATAAAAGGAAACACTCTGTAAAAGAGTTGGCGAGGCAAAACTACACCTTTCTTGGTGAGTGACGTGAAAGGAAACAAGTAATTTAGTAGACGAGAAACTATAAGAAGTTACAAGGTGAACGAGAATATTGTTAGAAAATAAATTAGACACAGTCATCATCCAAATTACGATTTCTGGAATGCAATTAATTAATAATCTTGAAGGTGAAATAACAGAAAACTTTTTTCAATTTTTTCTCCAAAAAAATGGAAAGAAAGAACATTCCCTCTTTATTCACAAATTTGATGCCGCTGTTTTCTTACCAACACTGAGGAAACGCCATTCAACATTTCGCTTGCATCAACAATGTCCGTCGACAATTACAACTTTAACTTTCCCCACCGAAAATGGTCGTCGACGTCGTAAGTCTTTGTATTTTCCGGTCGTGCAACGATCGCTAATGATCTTCAAGAGTCCAACATTTCCCGTCAAACAATTCAATCTTTCTCGTCCACGTCCACGTGGTCAGTTTAGAGTCGTAACATGCCCAGACGTCATCAAGAACCACATCAGAAGAATTTTTTTCGAGCGTTTTAATATAAAGGATTCTATGCGGATCCTCCGTTTTACGAATATAGTTAATATTATCTCTCTTAACCTTTCCGAATTTGAGTGTTACTAGATCCAACGTCATTGATCAATCTTTCGACGTGTTGACTACTGATTCTCGTTCCTTGGATCTATCATGAGGTAAGACTGTGGCATTGTTGCATTTTATTGGGTCCTAGAATTAATCACGAAGTTGATTGTGGCGTGGCGATTTGCTTCGACTATGACGTGGTGGCTTCTGATTCGTTCGTCGGATCCATCAAGAGGTAGACCGTGGCGTAGTGGCTTATAATTCCGGTTCTTCGGGAGTCTCTCATGAGGTAGACTATGACGTCGTGGCCTTTGATTTGTTCGTCCGAACCATCACGAGGTAGATCGTGGTGTGCCGATTTGGTTCATTGGATTAATCACGAAGTGAGGTACTGTGTCGTGGTGTTTTTTTAATGGTTTCTGGGATCAATTATGATGATGACTGTGTCGCAGTAGTTTTTATAGGTTCCTTGGATGGAGGTAGGCCGTGAAGTTGACGCTTATGATTGGATCCTCTGGTCTATCATGAGGTAGACCGTAGCGTGACAGCTTGTAATTGGATCCTCGGTTCAGTGACGAGGTATACTGTGAAGTTTTCGCTTCTGATTATAGTTCCTTGGGTCCATCACGAGTTTGACTATGACGTGGTGGCTTCTGATTCGTTCCACGGATTCTTCACGAGGTAGACCGTGGCGTAGTGGCTTATAATTCCGGTTCCTCGGGAGTCTCTGATGAGGTAGACTATGACGCCATGGCTTTTGATTCGTTCGTCCGAACCATCACGAGGTAGATCGTGGTGTGCCGATTTGGTTCATTGGATTAAGCACGAAGTGAGGTAATGTGTCGTGGTGTTTTTTAATGGTTTCTGGGATCAGCTATGATGATGACTGTGTCGCAGTAGTTTTTATTGGTTCCTTGGATGGAGGTAGGCCGTGAAGTTGACGCTTATGATTGGATCCTCGGGTCTATCATGAGGTAGATCGTAGCGTGAGAGCTTGTAATTGGATCCTAGGTTCAGTGACAAGATAGACTGTGAAGTTTTCGCTTCTGATTTTAGTCCCTTGGGTCCATCACGTGATAGAATATGACGAGGTGGCTTCTGATTCGTTCGTCGGATCCATCACGAGGTAGACCGTGGCGGATTCTGCGATTGGGTTATCTAACCCGTAGCATGTCCACTTTTAACTTATACTAGATTGATAAGGGTTTAAATCAAGCAAGTCTTCAAACATTCTCATTTTATATAAAGTTTAATTTATTTTTCTTTAAGTTATTTCCTGGCGACGGAATTTCATGATCCGAGACTGAATATTAAAATTTCTTGATATGTTACCAGGTACCAATTTACTTAATTTTCTCGAACGGAAAACGACCCAGTTCGCTTTCCACTGCGAGACTGTTTGCTGCTTTAGGGCGGACGCCATGTTTGGAGTACCGAAACCGCCCGGCCCTCCATCCACCCCCAAACACTGTGTGTGTGTGTGTGTGTGTGAGTCACAACCCTCAGCAAGCCGTACATCACCAATTTGAGACGGATAAGCGAGCCCCGGCCATTACACGCCGAATTGTATCCGATAAGCCATTGTCTGTCTCTCTCCGTCTGGCTCTGCAGTTGCCACCCCCGCGCTGCCACAGCTGCAACAATGGGAGTGATAAGAGCCAGCCGCCCACCTGTCACCACCCCCACACACTCGCATGGACCTCGCTAAATATATAATATTAATGTGCGTAGGTGTGATTATATTTTGAAATTGAGAGACACAGTTCGAGCGCACGCATTGTCTTTGCGAGATAACGCGGTCGGACGGTAACAACGGAAATAGGAACTGAAGCCACTGATTGTTGGAAATCTTTAAAAACCGGTAGTCGCTGAATAATAAATTATTTACTTATAACGGGGGTTGGGTTTGACCAATCACAGTCCGCTCAACGATTACCAGAGAAAAAGCAGTCTTAAATTCTTTTAAGTATTATTTTCTCAGAAGTGCTCCATATCAGGTCCTAAAGTTTTACTTAAATGCAAAACAAGACACTTATCATTCATTATTTATAAGATATTGTTTGTCAATTTATATTCTTTGTATATTTGTTTTTTACTTTTAGTCATTTTATTTTCAGTCTGTGTCTAGTATTGACAAAGATCAGAACAGTTGGTCGAAACGTCTACTATCTTTAAAATTATTTATTGTTCAAAATTAATTTCTGTTATTGTCTGTTATACACGAAGTTCGTTTATTACTTGTATTATCTTATTGTACTTTCAGCCTGTAATTATTGGAGTATTAGGGGAATTTAACACTGTCCAAAGTGTCCCCGAGGTTGTGTAAGTAGTTATTGGGGGTAGGGGGTGGAAGCAAGGACGAATTTTCCCGGAAACACCTCGCTAAAAGCTAACACTAACAAACTAACTAACGCGGAAGGCAAACACAGCCTTCAATTACGGTCCTATACCACCCCCGCGCTCCGACGACGAAAACATGAGGAAGGAAAATGCGTGCGAGCACATACATACACACTCACGCTGACGAGCAAACAAACGAACAAGCGTACGCGTAAATAGACACTGGTTCTAGTGATAAATGATGGCGGTAGTCCGCAATATGGTAGGAGACAAGTTATGAGGTCAGGGTAGAACAGGATCCTAGGCAAACGATACAGAGAAACGTCTGGGATAAAAAGGTGTTTATGAGGAAAATTGGTGGGTGAGATTCCTTCCAAGCGGTTTCCAAGAAAGTTGACTGCTTGCATCTAGGCAACGCCGCGCTACGAGCGTTGGCGGCGACTACTCGATTTTTCAACGGGGTACATCATTTTCCAACCGCCTTATTTGGACTACGATAACATATATTTCTACACAATTTACATGTGTAGATTTTCACTCTCTCCTAATTTTGACTGCAATCGTTCACCCCATTGTCGTATATTTCTAAACGTTTCGGGCTACGAACAAACCTTCACTCAATTCCCCAGTCACATACTCATAAACATTGTACATTTCCTCATCCGTCTGATTCCTTTACTCGATTCAGAAGCTCCACATTTGGCTACGTGAGAAATTTTCTAACCCTAACCCTTGTGAACGTGTTAATTTGATCGAAGTTTCGGTCACGCACTCATCAACGCGGTTGAATTTCAATATTTGTTCCTTTAATTCTGTTCCATTTTTTATCCTCTTTCAGTCTTTGATCCTTCTTTCTATCTTCATTGGCTTTTAACTTTGTTATTCTTATTCCGTATTTGTACGTTTTATTCTGTCTTGTGTCCTTTATTCATGTCTTTATTTGTTTGATTCTTTTATTCTCTTAGTTCCGATAATTTGGTCATTTCCCTTTAATTCTGTCTTTCCTTAAATTTTGCATTTATTCATTTTATTCTGTATTTTTTCATTGTGTTCTTTTTCCGGTACGAATCCTTTATACCTATTTTAGTTATTCTTATTCCGTATTTGTACATTGTATTCCGTCTTTCAACCTTTAATTTTGTGTTTATTCCTTTAATTGTCCTATTTTAATTTTTATTTGTTCTTTGTTCCTTTAATTGTCCTTTCTTTCCATTTTATTTGATCTCTGTACCTTTCGTTCTGACTATATTTCTTTTCTTCTACGTTTGATCCCTTTATTCTGTTTTGGTTCCTGTAATTGTGCATTTTTTCCCTCTAACTCTGTTTTAGTCTATTTTATCCTATGTTTCTTTTTTTCAGTCTTGGCACCTCTTTACCTAATTTTGTTCCTTCATTGATTTATCTTTGTTATTTCTACGTTTTATGTTTTTGGTCCTTTCATTATGTCTTTCTCCTTTATTCCTTTTATTCCTCTATCCCTCTAATTCTGCCTTTATTCTTTTTATTCTGTCTGTGTTTCTCTATTATTTGTTCTTTTTTCTTTCTTGTTTCCTTTATACCTATTTTTGATATTCTTATTTCGTATTGTGACGCCACCTATCGTTTTCTGCCTTTAACTATGCCTTTGTTTTATAATTTTGCTTTCTTCTCTTTATTTGGTTTTGTGTTCTTTTAGTTCTGCCTTTGTTCCTTCAATCGAGCCTTTACGCCCTTTCTTCTGACTGTTTCTTTTATTCTTTGTTAATTTATTACGTTGATACATTAATTTCCTGATTTGAATATTTTTTAACAATATAGATTGTTTTTTTTGTGTTATCTGTTGTTTTTAAATCTAAATATTGTCTTTCATAGGGATTAATATAAAATAAATACCTTTCTTTTTCTGGAGGGTTTTTATTTCCATAACAAGTCTCTTACAGCAAATAATCGCCGGGCACTTTCCCGGTGCGGTGCTACGGGGGTCACAAGCTCCTAATTACCCCCTGTAACCACCCCAACGAGCCCAAACCGTAGCTTTGAATATATTGATCTTTGTCGATGCGACTTGTGATCCTCCCCTTTGACGACCGGAATTGCCTGTTACCGCAGCAGATTTACTCCTCGACTATTAACTAGAGCGTCGACAACAGCAACCGCAACCAGAGCTTCCTCACACCCCTAAAAGTAAAATACAAGGCTGGAAAATCCAAGAAACCCTTCTTAGAAATCAAGATGGCTTTAACAAAATAAAAACTCGGCGAAAGGGGGGGGGGAAGTACTCGTACATTTGGGTGGCGCGATTAAAGCCAGAAACAGTGAAATATTTTTCTTTGAAAAAAGGATATGAACCATTAGGATCGATCGCGCAAATACCGCATACAAGTGAAGTGTTGATGATTTTCTGAAAAATATTTGTCAACATCTACTTTAGTCCTCCATTATTAATGTAGTATTCTTCACGCTCCTCTGTGCTCCAGTTTTTCTGTATTCCTCTTATTGAGTCTTTTTTGTTGTTCCATTTTTATCGCATTTCGTTTTTGTACCTCTGTTCCTTGTCTCAATGTTTTTATTTCTGTCCGTACCCCTATTATTATTATTTTTCTTTGTTTCAATTTTATATCTTTGTTCATTTTCATCTTTTAAGGTCTTTGTTTCTTTTATTATTTTTTCTATCCATTCATTCCGACTATGTTCCGTTTTTTCTTTCTTAGCACTATTTTCTTCGTTAATATTTTTATTATTGCTCGTTTTTTCCTATTTTTCCTTTCGTTTTTTCTATATTTTAACTTCCTTCGTTTTCTCCGTCTCTCTCCTTCCCATTGTCTATTTTCATTCGTTCCAATTATTACTTTTTACAGTACTTCATTTTTTTAATAAATAATGTAGTCTTTATCGGTGTAGAGAATGAATTGAGTCTTCTCTGGCTTTATTCTCTCGTTTTTTGGTTAATTTTTCCAGTTTTTGTTCATTGTTAAATTTTTCTCTCTATTGTGCCTTTATACAGTTCCTTATAACTCGCTTTGTTACTTCCTACCTTCCTTCCTTGAACTATTACTCACTTTTCTTAGTTTCTTAATCTGTATTCCTCTTATTGAGTCTTTTTTGTTGTTCCATTTTTATCGCATTTCGTTTTTGTACCTCTGTTCCTTGTCTCAATGGGTTTTTTCTGTCCGTACCCCTATTATTATTATTTTTCTTTGTTTCAATTTTATATCTTTTTTCATTTTCATCTTTTAAGGTCTTTGTTTCTTTTATTATTTTTTCTATCCTTTCATTCCGACTATGTTCCGTTTTTTCTTTCTTAGCACTATTTTCTTCGTTAATATTTTTATTATTGCTCGTTTTTTCCTATTTTTCCTTTCGTTTTTTCTATATTTTATCTTCCTTCGTTTTCTCCGTCTCTCTCCCTCCCATTGTCTATTTTCATTCGTTCCAATTATTACTTTTTTCAGTACTTCATTTTTTAATAAATAATGTAGTCTTTATCGGTGTAGAGAATGAATTGAGTCTTCTCGGGCTTTATTCTCTCGTTTTTTGGTTAATTTTTCCAGTATTTGTTCATTGTTAAATTTTTCTCTCTATTGTGCCTTTACACAGTTCCTTATAACTCGCTTTGTTACTTCCTTCCTTCCTTCCTTCCTTCCTTGAACTATTACTAACTTTTCTTAGTTTCTTAATCTATCTCCTTTCAAGGCTCCTTTCTTTCTTCTACCAATCGTTGTCACTCGATGTGGTTACATTCTCTTCCGATTTCATTCTCTCCACCTTCTTCTGTCATTTTCCATTATGATTTATTTTCATTTAATTAAATAGTTCTTATACGTAATGTTCCGCATTCTTTGGGAAATTGAATACTTTTTTTCTTTTTTAATAGAATATACAAAATATTTATATATAATTGTAAGTTTATTCCATGAAAAGCGCGCGAAGAAATTGTGATATTTACCGGTTGATCTTTTTGTGTGCTTTCTATTAGTTTTGCAACTACTTCTCTAGAGAAGAATCACACAATCCTTCCTTTCACAAGGGTGCATTACAGATCAACGAAAATCTAACGCTCGATTCGTATTCGAGTATTGTTGAATCGCTCTCAGGTCACTTCTACTGCCCGTGTTAACCCTCCCACCGTCCTCCCAACTATTTCAGACATTTTTCTATCAACCCACGGGGCCGTTGTTCTCGACGTGAGGTGGCAAATTTCCTGCCGATGACAGCGACAAAGAAAATGTTGCGGTTGAAACGATTTCACCACATTGCGCCAACATCAGCAAATTTAATTATGGTTAATTTCATACCAGCCGACCCCCCCCCCCCCTTTCCGTACACATACATATATCTATGAACGAAACATGGCGCGACTGACAGCACTTGTGGAGGAAAGCCGCGCTATCGCTAATACAGTTAATTACTCGGATAATTGGCAAGCTGCAAAATTTCAGCAACCGCGAGCCCCTCACTCATATCCCCTCAACCCAGCAACGCCGCAATCATTGTGGGAATTTTTCATCACCCTATCCCTTCATTTGTATCGTTGGATCAGTTTGACGCTAATCTGATAGTCAGTTCTTTTTATATATAATTTTTGTGAGAGGTTTACAATTGGAATGTACGGAAATTGTTATTCTTGTTGAAGTTGGTACAGCCCAGTGTTGACAAATAGTGAGGTTGGTAGCAGTGTTCGTGTATAACCACTAGCGTATGCGATAATAAAAACAATCCCGTTTGTGTGTTCTCATTTCCACGACAAAATAAAACCAAATGAAATCACATAAATCCTAATATTTTACCTTTTTTATCTACTGATTTTGTTCATTTTAGCTGTGTGACTTTATTACAGCTCTTACATTTTCTCTACATTTCTTCTTTTTTTGTATATTTATTCCTTAATTCTATTTTTCTCCTATTTTTTCTATCTTTGTTCCTTTATTGTGCTCTATGTTCCTTTTATTCTATTTTTGTGCCTTTTTCTGTATTTATTTTTCTTATTCCGTCGTTTTTCCGTTCATTCTGTTATTTTGCTACCTTTAAGTATTTTTGCTGTTTTTATTCCTATTCCCGCCCCCCCCCCTCGTACTTGTTACTTTTATTCAATATTTCTGACTTTTAAACTTAATTCTGGCTATGTATATATTATTCTATTTGTTGGCCTTTATTCTCGCTCTTTTCCCTTTTTTTTATATTATTCTGTCTTTGTTACTTTTACTCGTTCTTTATGCCTGTGCCATTTATTCTGTTTGTGTGCATTTATTCTAATTCACGTTTTCCTATCTTTGTTTCTATCGTTCTGTCTGATGCTTACATTCCATATTTTAGCCTTTTCTCCTTATTCTGTCTGCATTTCTAACATTCTATCAGTGTGTCTTTATTCTCACTATCTAACCCTTTTTTGTTGGTTTATTTCTGTTGCTCTTGCTTATGCTTTTTCCACTTAATTCTTTGTTTCAGTTATATTGATTTTTACCTTTATTCTAATGGTATTCAATTTTTCATATATTGGAACTGTCACTCATACTTTTTTGCTTGTATTCTAATTCTATCTTTACTTTTGTTCCTTATTCTGACAGTGTTTCTATTATTCTGTGACTTCATTCTAACTTTATTTTCTTCTTTAAAGTTTTAGATATTCTATGCTGGTTATGTTCCTTTTATTCCATGCATTTTCCTCATTATTATGGCTTTCTTTATTTTATTCTACCTTTGTGTCTAAAATTTTTCTCCTTCTCTGTTACTTTTATTATATCATTCTCACATTTTCCCTTTATTTTCTGTCCCTTTTAATTTGTATTTCATCACAGTCCTCTATAATTTTGTTTAAAATTTTGCAGTATTTTTATCAAAAATCAGGGTTAAGGTGGAACTGTCATTCGACCCCAATTGTGTACTTTCCATATAGACAAATTTTGTAACCTTCTTCTTTGTTGAATTTTTGTTTCTAAAACCTTCTTCGGTTAATAGGAAAGTGAAGTATTTGACTCCCTCTAGCCATCTTTGTCTTACACTTTTTCTCCGTCTCACTCGTTTTTCCCCACATCTTTTTTTTTATAGGAGAGGAGTGGGTTGGTTGAGTCTCCCTGTATATTTACATGTGTATGAGGTCGAGGCTTCCGACTTGATTTCACACGCCAGTGCACGGTTCCTGCGCTGACATGTCATCCATCTGCCTCTCCTCTCCTGCCTCACTCTAACCTCCACAACCCTTTACCGAACATCCTCCCCTTCAATCCCGAAAAAGAACAAAAGAGGAACAATCCTGGACTAGCCACGAGGGCGAGAAAATTCTTAAAACAGATTCCAAGGGATTGGGAAAAAAATCTGATTTTCGCTGTTTTTTCATCTTTTCATTTCTCGTAACTCACGACTATTATTAACTCTACATAGTGACTTTTTAACACACACAATACCTGCACTGTATTAAGACAATAATCATTCAACCAGTAAATAATAAAATTTATCAACACACAAGACTGCAAAATATCCTAACAACTTACCCCATCATTCTTACAATCATACTGAATATAAATAGTAAACTAATTGAATCCTACAACATCATATTTAAAAAATCCCAATACTTTATCAGTTATTATAAAAAAACTTTCAAGATCAGATCAATAATTTAGGTAAGAATAAAGTCATCTAAATAAAAATGTGCTGTATATATTACTGTAAGGTTTGTTACATGGGACGAATCCACTAGGACATTTAAAACTCTCCTGAAAGAAAAAACCTTCAGTCGTCAGTGAACATAGTGACTCAAATAACCCCACAGTTTTTTCATCGGATATTAGATTCTGCAAGATTGTCTGAGATGTCACACATCAAATCCAATTGAACGTCCACTTTTAACGTTAAAACCATCATTGATCGTGTAAACAGAAATTTTTTGCTGGTTTATATCACCATAACGTTGCAAGTAATTATGTCTGTATAATTATTAACTGAATTCTTGGTCATTCTATTGTAAAGAATTATTTTTGTAGGCTGGATTTTTACGTTAAATAAAAAAAAACGACCATTAAAGAATTTCTAATAAGTTTATTACAGTTAAGCATGAAAAACTCTTATCTCAGGCACCTGTGGTTTTTACGTAGAAGGGATCTGCTGCCCGTACCAAATACGTACTGCTATTCTGTGTTGTGTTGCTTGCTGTAGCTCTCGTACCGACGTCTCCGTATCTCACAGCCGGCAGAACGGGTTAACTGCAGTGATGACTTTAGTCAGGACCATTGTAAGGAGTCTACTCTAGGATTGGCCACTGGCTAGGCGTCGGCCTCCGGGATTGATTGCTGGCAAGCCGTAATAAATTGTGTAACTGCAGTGATGACTTTAGTCAGGACCATTGTAAGGAGTCTACTTAAAAAATAAATTAAGTTCTGACTCTCACATATTTTTTTCTACCTCCTCATACCTCTCACTGTAATGTCACCAAGCTCCGTCAAAGGTTGTGTCTAAGCACATTAAGTTCTAAAGCCACCCTGGTTGTCCCGTGATGTCATGTAAGAGAGAGAAACACTCTTTTCATTTACGAATCGTATACAGACACCAGTTAAAATGTAGTGACTTCAGTTTGTTTTTTAGTAAAACTGGCAATTTTGGAAAACGTAGTCCCTGTTTTTTATTCTTGAAAACTGTTATTTTTCGATTATACACTTTCGTTTTTAAAATTTACAAGTATTTATAAAATTTTTGTAAATAATTCATATGTTAGCTTGTGTAGGTGGAGAGTCCTGTGACTCTCCAGGCTTTGAGTTCTTTTTGTTGTTCTGAGGAGTTTGGGGTGGAAGATGAGATGGGTGTTTACTGGAATATTATTTGGGAAAGGTTGCATACATTTTTGGGTTATGAGGGTTCGCTGGTAATGTTGAATTTGATGGGATGGATGGAATGGGTGGGTGGGATCTGCGAGTATGAGGATGAGGTGGGTTAGGAAGTTCCAGAGTGTTCTGGGGAAAGGATGAGGTCGATAGTGCGTGTGGGGGTGGGGGAGGGTTGCTATGGAATTGCTGGATCGTGGTGTTAGGATGGTTGAGGATGCTTTTGATTAAGGAGGTTACGGATTTGGTGATTATTGAATTGACTTGGGGAAGTTTAATGTTGTGGTGGATAAAGGAATTCCTGAGGTACCAGGCGGAGTTAGTGATGGTGCGAAGGATTATGTTTTGTTTGGTTTGGATTTAGGTGAATGGGTTTAGGCTGTTACTCCCCATATGGATGAGGCGTAGGACCAGGTGGGTTGAATTATGGAAAAATATACTAGGCGTTTTGTGCTGAGGGCGAGTGGGGATTTTCTGTTTAGGAGAGGATATAAAATTCTGAATTTAAGGTAATTTTAGAGAGGAGGTGTTTAATGTGGGGTTTCCAAGAGAGTTTTGAATCGAAGAGGAGTCCTAGGTAGGTGGTTTTTGTTTCGGCAGGTGTTTCGGCGTTGTTTAAATAGAAGGGGATGTGCGGAGGAGGATTTTTGGATTGTGTGAATGGGACGGTTACTGATTTGGTGGGATTTATGCTGATTCGCCTAGTTTGGGTCCCTGGTTTAAGGAGATTCTGTTTGACTGTTGGCCTCGTGTTTGAGTTGTGAGACCAGTTAAGAGAAATTTTCCTCCCCCATCCGCTACTTGCACCGGGCTCCCGACAATGGCCTTATTGTGTTCCAGACGTTCTGCTGGTCGTTGCAGCTCTGTTGTTGTTGGTCATTATTCCCCCGCTTTTGAATGTAAAAGGTGCGGGGGTGTGGGGGTGAAAATGGTTCCAGACTGAATCCCGTAACCACTTGCGCGTAAGAGTTCCTATTGTGTTGGTGCAGAGAAGTTCAATGGAGGCGGAGCAAACGCACTTGTAAAATGTCTGTATGAGGTTCACGGGGAATCTCTTTCACCGATCAACTCCTAAAAGAGGCTGGGTGGAATAACACCGTTATATATAATCGTTGAAGAGGCAGAAAAGAGCTGGGTTATTGTACTCCCCCTCTATTAGTCAGAGTAATAACGTTGTTGTTTTGTACGAGCCGCAAAACTTTCAAAAAAACACTAGTAATAATTTCATAATTACAATATTTTTGACGCTTCGAAATTTTCAATGGTTCCAAGAAAAAAACCGCTACAAAATTTTATCTCTTTATCCAGAGTTAAAATTTCTCGGTGTCACGGTAAAACAATATAGTAAAACAACAAATAATAAAATGGAGAATCTGGTTATACGAAAATGCTTAACCTGCTATTATGCATTTACACACTGAAAATTTAATAATCGTAATCTACAAACCAACAACTACCATGAACGTTTGGCAACAACACAGTCAACGTATTATTCAAACTGCACCCAAGTATAAGTAGACTACATAAACGAACCGCTGAATCAAATCAGATTTCAACTATCCAAACTATTTCTCAAAGTCTATCCAAATAGAGATACAAAAACGACCCCTTCAGGCAAATCATGTTTCCAGCTCGCTCTCAAAACGTCCGGCCGTGCACACGTTCATTGAAGAGCATATACGACTCCTTCAGTCAAAACACGTTTGTTTTCCTCGTTGGTCTCGGAACGACAATGAACTTAATTCTCGGCAGTCGACACAGTAAACCGAAGATAGAAATAAATATTATCTCTTTCAAATGTGTCCAAAGTAAATACGAATAAATTTTTTTTAACTTTTTCGTTTTGTGACGTTACAATATATATATATATATATATATATATATATATATATATATATATATATATATATATTGATATACCTAGTTAAGAAGGTCATTATATTTGTTTAAATTTGTTAATATTTTGTTTCACGACACAGACTAGAGGTGGACGGCCATTATTTGCATTATTTGAAACCTGTTTACCAACTCAGACTGGGGATCTTGGGTGGCTCATGTGAAAAAGATAACAGCGGATGAAGGCTCACAAAAGGGAGAACTATAATTGAGGGTCTTTAGCGGCTCTTAGATCTTGTCTCTGACGGACATCGGAACAGGAGGCCCAAAGGAAAAATGACAACAGTTTTTTGTTGACATCCAATTATGGGAGAAGGGAATGTTTATCTAACAATATTGAGTAGCTCTCTGAGTGTGGGAAAGCCAGATGAGGTCCGAAGGTGGGAAATCAAAACTGTGGGAAAAAGGAATATTCTGGGGAGGGGGAAGCTGATAGAAAAGGAGTCGGATGGCAGATCACAAGGGAGAAGGAAGGTGATGTCCTAGCTGGGAGGAGAAAGGAGTGTTAGGTTGAACACCAGTTTTGAACTCTGCCTTGATGAAGGTTGAGAGATCCAGAACATTTTAAATAAGACAAAACGCAATCAATTTGTCAATCATAATAGACAAATTTATAGCTGGCCGTGGGCGAAACATCCATACGAGTCGTCGGAAGTCTGCAGTCTGGTGTTTGTATACTGAAAGGATAGTGTTGTGTTGTGGAACGTGTGCCAGTAAAAATGTCTGGGTAAATTTTATGCACAGAGTGGCCATTATTAAAGTGAAGTGTTTTCCCGAACCCAAAGGCATAAAACTTGTAAGTATCCATTTAAAACAAATAATTTTGTAAACTGTAAATTTAAAGGTGAAAGGTCAGATTTTGTTTCTAGTAACTTCAATAAATTGATTTTCTATATTCTGTAAAATTCTTTCAAGTGTAAATTGGATTTTTTTTCTTTCTATCAGGCCTAGTGGAGACCCTAAAATTTTGAGTTTCATTTCATTTTTTGTAAAAAATAAAAATAAAGGTATAAATTTTCTTAAATGCCACAAAAGGTCAAATTAATTGTTAGTAAAATTTGATCTAAATGTCGTGAAATAAAGTAGAGATTTAAATTGTATTTTGTGTAAATAAATTTGTTTTGTTTTGTTACATTGAAATTTTTGTTTAAGTTAAATTTCGTTTAATTAAATATTTTAAAGTTGGTTATTACAAATTGGCTACCACAACGTGGGGCAAACTTCATTTAATTTCATTATTTAATTTGTAGTTATTACAAATTGGCACCACAACGTGGGGCAAATTTAATTTAATTAAATTATTTATTTGTAATTATTACAATATATATATATATATATATATATATATATATATATATATATATATATATATATATATATTGTAATACTAATTAGAGGCCTTTAAATGTTTGATAATTGGAAATTTATGATGGATTGTTATCGGGGGAATATCAAAGGCGACAATACATAAGCAAACTTTGTTGGCCGCAAGCGTTTCTAAAACCGCAGTCGGACGGCAGACACAGTTGCAGGCAGATATCCATACAGAAAGATCGCAGGTGGAAATTGATCAAAAAGTTTTCGAAAAGTAAATTCATCGAATAAAGGTACAAAAAAGTATCTTTATATGTCATGCAGCAGTAACATTTCAATAAGTAGAGAGACCGTCACTAATTTCACCGAAAGAAAGTTGGTAACAATCTGACTGACCATTATTTCTGAAGGAGTAGCAGTTTCCAGTTGAGAGATACCAAAGTTTCGACAGTGTTCTGTAATCAATTTAAATTCAGTGAATTCTTGGCATGTTTAATGTTATCTGTGAGGTGCATCTGAGCCGAAACTTAAGCCTGGTACCAGCAATATATTGTAAGTAGAAAGAAATTTAATAAAGTTTGTAAACGTTAACTAAAGATAGAATCGTCAGATTTCGGTTTCACGTTTGTTTTAATTTTTAGGCTGTAAAGGAATTTGATTGTTTAATGGTAAAGTAAAATTTGGTTCTTTATTTACAAGGCCCAAATAAACAACCCTGAGATGATTGTTGTTAAAATCTATCAAATAGCAAAATTTCAAATGTAAATAATCACGTCGAGAAATGTTGTAATTTTTACCTGGAATAAATTAATTATCTTGTACAGTTTAAAAGAATTTGGTAAATTATTTGAAATCCTTCTCGTTTAAATTTTAAGTAAATAAAAATTAATCCATTAATCAACCATTTAATTCTCTTAATATTGTTTATTCATTAAATTATGGTTTCACGAAAGTGGCCAACTATTGAATTCAAATCATTTAATTAATCTTATGTTTAAATAAATTGTTTAATTAATTCATTTCCATTTTGTATTTTACAATATATATATATATATGTATATATATATATATATATATATATATTTATATATTTATATATATATATATATATTTGTGTGTGTGTGTTTATTGCGAAATATAATATTTAATTAATTACAACGACGTTTTGACCAGTTCTGAGACCTCATCAGGTGTGACAATGGAGTAAATGGATAATTTACTATAGTAGTTGACCATTTGGGATGAAAATCAGTCGTCGGACCCTTCGAGAACTTCTTATTTTTGAGGGGTGTCTGGTAAACATATGTTTATGAGCGTTGACTTGCCGGTGTTAACTCGTTTCCTGAGCGAGGTTGCACAGGAACGTCCAACAGGTGGGCGTAGTATCGACCCTTCCACTTGCCACTGCGTCGCTCTACTCCGCCAGATTGCTTCATAATTGTGACAGAGCGAGTAGTGGATGTCCACGTCCTTATTACTATAAATACATAACTCTCCTCATCCGTTAAATCCTACTCTCGTGTGTTTCATCCCTCTGGAAGGAGATTAGGAAACACTTCATGAATTAATCATCTATATGACGTATTCCCTCTACCAACGGTTCCCAACAGAACCTCGCCACCGGCGATGATCAGTTCATTCTCTACGAAGCGACTTCAGAACAAAAAAAAACCTGAAATATTCTCTTATTACCGGGAAGGGGCCTGGGGAAATTGAATACAATGCTGCCAACTCCTGCCAGGGGCAATATATATATATATATATATATATAGTAATATTTTATTGGGCGCCAGCAGTCAGCAAAAAAAATTATTATTAGTCCCGGCTTGGTTATAAAATCCTCCTTCTCTACAGGGTAATGTGGGCAGCTCGGTAACTATTCAAGAACAGAGCCTATTTCCATACTGTGTAAAAAATCTTTAACTTTTAAAGGCACTTTACAGAAATGGTGATCCTTACTTTAACTTGTGTCGTCAGCTGACTTTCAGTGGATCACTGGTCTTGTAGTAAGCAGCACACGATCTCCTTCTTCGGCCTCCCCGCGATGGACGTCTCTCCAAAAACTTATGTTGTTTACCGCACGCCAAATTTTCCACCCTCTCGCCTCTCTCACTCCACTTTCGGTCCTCACTCTCTGTCTGTCTGCCTGCGTTTGTCCCACTTTCACCCGGGTTCTGAGTATATATATTCTTACCCCCCCCCCCAAAAAAAAACGATGCAAAAAAGAAAGGACGCGTACCCTCGGCTTCTTGAGGCATCTCGGACGTACGTGGCCGTTTAATTTATTCCTTCTCAGGCCCGTGGACAAAGGGCGGCCACATACCGATGTAATTCACTACAATATATATATATATATATATATATATATATATATATATATTTATATATATATATACTTTTATTAAAAAAAATTACATCAGAATGCTGAAAAATTGTCTGTTTCAGTAATTTACCCCCAATTTTTTTATTGAGTCGTCAAATTGAAAACTGAAAAAAATTATGATCTTTCAGTACAATGAAGAACAATAATTTAGTGTGATTGATTTTTTAATATTAGTAATTTTGTAATCCAATCCCTACAGGTTTTTTTTAAAAAAAATCAGTATCAATTAATGTTAGAACTCCAATACCCATTTTTAATTAATTTTTAATCAAGGAGCTTTCGGCCTATAGAACCATTTTCAATTGAACAAGCATATCACTATGCAACCATACTACACAAAAAAAACTGAAATATTTTCTCATCACCAGAGGAGTGCAGTGTTGCCAAATCCTATCAGGTGCAAAATATCCATAAAATGACTTTTCTTTTTTTAAAAAAACTTACATTTAAATGCTGATAATTAATAATTTTTCGGTTTTCAGTAATTGAATGCTAATATTTTTAATCAGGAATCGAATTGAAAGCGGAAAAAAGTAATACATCATTTTTCAAAAATTTTTAATTTCTTATTTTGAGGAGCTTCCAATAAAATTTTCTTTAAGGATTATAAATTTAGTACGACTGATTTTTAATTTTGGTCATTTTCTAATCTAACCAAACCATAGATATTTTTACATCAGTCTCAATAAGCAATCCTAGATCCGCGTTTCTTTAAAAATAATTTTAAAACCGAGTATCTTTCGGCCCATACAACCATATTCAATTTAACAATGATCTAACTAACTGGTACAAAAAATGTGTAAATAAATATGTTGTAATGAAAATTTTACGTGTTTTTAAAATTAACATTGATAAAAATAGTCAAATACAAACAAAAGAAGTTATTATATAAATATCACACGACGTTTATGGAAGCCTTGTTGCTTTCTTCGTGTGCTAAGAAAACTAAAGTTGACAAAACTAAAAAGGCTTTCGAGTTTTATCAACTGACTTGTGCAGCTCTAGGATCTAGTTTTATTAGCACCTGAATGAAGGTACAAGGCTTCCAGAAACATTGTGTGGTGTTTATAATATCACTTCATTTCTCTGTATTTTGCTATCTTATTACCAAAAAAATGTTATTTATTCTCTCCTTCAAGGACTCGCACCTGGTTTCCTTTGAAAACCCTTTTCTAAGAAACATATAGTTATATGAATACTGCATTTTAATATATTTTAATTTATACAATATCGACGTTTCTTCCCTTAAAAAACAATCAATCACCACTTCAGTGAAAACTATACATCATATTTGTTTTGGTTTACTTTCTAATAAAAAATTAAAATAACATTAATACATATAAATGGTTGTTACAATCAAATTCAATTGACAGAAATCCTCATTTTAATTGACTTAAGAATAAAATAACCCAAAACGCTTTTCACTTAAGTCATACATACACATCCGTAAACGTAGAATTACAAACCATCGTAGAGAATAAATGAAAATAACATTATATGTAGATGTAATTCTGTTGGAGAAACAGGACCAAAGGTGACTATGAATAGTATTTATACTTATGTGCCGTCATTGAATCATAAATGAATTTACCGGCCAAATTTGTCTGTAAATTTATTTAATAAAATAAAAATTATCAAGCCGTTTTTTCGGAATCTGAGTACAGGGCTTTGTTTGTTTATTGGTCACTGTATCTGTGGAATGACAAATCTACGGTAAATCTTGCATTCTAGACAGCTCCATAGTAAGCTTGGGTGAGAGGGGTTTGGCGGGGAGGTTGGAACCTGAGTGCGCCGTGACAGGTACGCGACGGTAATGGACGCCGACGCCTCCTGTTATTACGAATTGACTGTAATTCAGTCCTCCGTCGGGACGCATCACCGTCATCATCATCGACGTCGACATCCACGCGTCCTAATGGAAGCCGTGGGGCCGTTCCCAGTCCTCCCTCTACCCTTACTCCTTGGTCCTAACACCCAGGCAAGAGGAAAAGTTGAAGGCAAACACCGGAATTCCATTAGTAGTCCCTTAAGGGAGCAAAATTGTCACACACCTGCCCTGACCACTGAATCACACACCCTCACTCCACAAACACGTCCTTTTACTGTCTGAAAGGACAGAGCGTGGGGGTGAGACACTTGGAGGGTTGAGGATGTTTCAACAATAAGCGTTTTCTTAATCAAGAAACCAGATCGAGAACTTTTAGAGTACAGAAACATTTTTTCAGAAAGTACTGCGAGGTCCTTATTACCTGCTTACATTACGAGACATCATAGATTGGAAGGTCCTTACAGAGTGAACAATTTGGATTTACCAGCTCACAATCCAAACTTCTCACTCTGTATGGACCTTCCAATCCTTTGTAAAAAGAAATGTTTCCTGAAATGTGAAGCGCTCGTATTATTGATTACTTTTAATTAGAGATGATTATACCAGATTCATGGCGAATACTCCTAATGTTTGTTTCATGACGATTTCACTTTTATGCAAAAAAAATAAGTGTTGACTGGAAGTGATGTAGCGGTTACTACATATTTTAAATTAGAAACACAAAAATCCTATTGCAAAAGAATAATGATTTATCATGAGCTTAAAACTTGGGCGCCATGTGGCCAAAAATTACCACAGATAAAAAGAAAAAATGAAATTTAATTAATTTAATAAATTATTTTCAAAAGGAAAATAAAATATATACTGTAGCGCGACAGTTTTATTATATATATCATTTTAATGTATTAGCAAGGGTTGAGAGCTTGGCAAGTTGGAATTAGACCAGGCGCCGCCGCGGCGGATAGATAATCCGTTCGCTCTGGACATAGACACGTAGAGTTTTGACCCTCGGAGGCTACCTGAACTGTCACACCGTGGGAAACGTCTCTCCAAAAACCCCAGAATTTAAGTTAACACGTGCCTGCCTGAACCAATCACATTTCTTGGTTCAGGGAAGATCGATCCAAAGATGATGCAGAACATCAATATTTCGCATGCAGCGAAGGGGCTGTGAAGAAAGTGTAGAGTAGACTCGTCGACGAACCGTCACCAGGGACGGACGTACAGCCCCCAACTTGCATCATCCTGAGGACTCGGAGAGAACGAGGGTGCCACATGATCACGGCCAGAGATCAACAACGAAAGAAAACTGCTAAGTGCTCAATCCTTGACGCGCCTGGAGGGATTCACCGTAAACCATGGTTTAACTTGGAATTAAGGGATCCGATTGTTTTGCCCGGCTAACTGAACACTCATAATTTGTATTTTAATTTTAATTGTCCATGTTCAGTTAAATGATTAATAAATTCTGGAAACTATCCCTTTATTTTATCATTTAATAAACCTACTACTACAATACATATAAAAAATTGAATTGATAATAAGAATTACCCGGTGTCTGTACATGAAAACTCCATCTCAGGTTCCCCGTGTTTTGGTATAACTTTAAATACCCCTAATTTTAAAACGCAAACTCCAGTAAAGCAACCCCCGACGGCTGACCGATGAGAAAGTCACTGCCTCGGTTGTTGGAATCACCCGCCTCGTGTTGACCGTCCTCAGGTTTTATAGACCCCATCCTCAGCACTTGCCACCATCGGCCTCCGCAGTCATACATCGAGTGTATATCCCCTCTATTATCAACAAACTACCCTCTTATCGGCAGGAATCTTCCTAATTTGTAACACACTTCCTTATTGGCTACTGGAACGCGTCTGTCTAGAGTCCTATTCCTAGGCAGATCCCGCTATTTGTAGAGGTCATCCCGAGGACCACGAAGGCCAAGTACCTGGGGATAACCATGAACACAAGGCTAACGTGGAGACACCACGTAAAAGATATCAAGGTAAAGGTTGTATTTAGGTTACGTTTATTATATCCGATTTTCAACCCTAGGTCAAAGCAATCGCTGAGAGTAGGTATATCTATCTGCATCCCACTCATCCGTCCGATCATCGAATACGCATGTCCTGTGTGCGCCATCATAGCAGAGACTCATCTAAGAAAGCTCATGGCTCTGGAGAGGAGGTTTTTACGGAGAGCTCTCCACTTACCACCGAGGATTCCAAACGCAGCGGTAAGGAAAATGTCGGGAGTCGAGCATCTGTGGAAGCGGGTTCTTACAATCTCCGAGAGGTTCTACCGCAGTGCGCTACGATTCTAGTAACGAGCTGGTCTCATCATTAGGACGGTATGACCCTGAGAAAAAGGTAAACAGGAATCGACCCCTGTCGATCTTCCTGTAGAAGTAAAAACCAGTGCAACACTATAATCTCTAATTAGATAGTATATTTCTACCGTACAAATCCATTTACAATTTGTACGTCATAATTTATACTTATTTACAATAATTTATTAATTTGGTAATTTCTTAATTATCCTAACCCCATATACACATATCCCCGTAACCTACGGAAGATAAAAGAAGCGAACCGAAGAAGAGTGAGTGAGGAGGAGGAGGAGGAAGCAGCAGAAGCACAAAATGAATGAATGGCAGTATGAATGAGTGAGTGAATGATTCTTTTCAGTTTGGACGCCATTAGGCAAACCATTACCTTTCATGAATGTTAGTAAAACCAACAGTGCAACATTTTAATAATGGCAAAAAATTAGTATATTTCAGGTCATTTTATACATCATCATCGTAGAGTAGATTCCAAGAGGAAGGAACTCTGACAAATAGAGCAGGAGGCGGGACCTCCAGTTAGAAGTCGCTGCTGCCGTCTAGGGAGTTCCTGGTACCGTAAACTGCTGCCTGTTTGTTTTAAATATATCTGTAGCCGGGAAAAATCCATTTATGGAGTTTTGCGACGTAAGCTAAAATTTAAAATGTTATCACAGACTTCAAACCATTAAAACAAAATTAATTTAAATAAAGCGCACTAAAATAATGTATTAAATAATGTGCGCTATGGTGAATTTTACTATTGTAATTAGAACTTTTACGAAGGGGAAGAAATAATGCGTTTACTGAATACGAAAATATGTACTTGAAGGAGGAATTATAGAGGTAGATTATTTATTTTTTTCTTTAGGCAGTAAGGTGTGCGGAGACTTATATGTTACGGATATGGGAAAAGCAGAAGTACGAGTGAAAGATCGGAAATTGTGTGCCAGTGAGTTGAGGCTAGGAAGCCAGGGATTGCAGGGTTTCGGTGGGGGGTTGCATGCGTAGAGGGAGTCAGTAGGAACCGCAACGAATACTCAATATCGTCGAAAAGAGGTGAACTGCGGCGGGGATAGGGAGACAAGTAGATGAACTGCCGGGACATGTTTTAATATCACGAGTGATGTAGCGGCGGGACTGTGCTCGAGGCTAACTCATATGTTTAGTTTCTTCCCAGACCAACCAGAACTCATATAGCGAAACAGGAAAGGCAATTTTAATATTACAAGGACTCGCAATGGATTTCATCACGGGCCTTTTTTTTAATCACATTCTGTTATTTTTAAAAAAAATAAAATGAAAATAGTTTATTGACGCCACCGTAGCGACATCATTCACTGCCACACTAGATTGTTTCATTAAATGTACAACATAGACGACTCCCTCAGTCAGCTCGACGTTGCTCTCCGAAAGGCTTTGAATCTCAGTACTGTGTCATGTTTTCCGCCAGTAACAAGTTTAAAGTAGTTTATTTCGTAAAAACAATCGAGGGGGCCAAAGACGATGATGTCTGATAAGTGCAGTATGTCTGATCGGGAAATTATCTTGGCATGCAACGCGAGATTTTAACAATTTCGGTTTATTTTATAAAACTGTAAATAATTAAATAGAATTAACATCACGTACTTGGACACTGTTTGGAAAAATAGTTTTAGTTGGCTGCGATAATACTAAGTGGAGACCATAAGTGAATATAATATGCGATGAAAAGATTATATGAAGAGAAATTATGATTACCTTTGGCGTATTTTATGTGTGGAGGATTCGAGGTTCGTACATGGATGATGATTTTCTGTTCTTGGCGAAAGAAAAAATAGTTGTTAAGTCTCGAATAGTTTTATTAAGGTCTTTTAAATGATGATATTTCATTGAAAGAAAATATGGACTGTATGTTGATTAAATTATGTTAAAAGGGCCAAGAAGGTTTTATGAGACAATACTGAAGTGAATGGTTTAAACGATCTTAAGTTTTTATGTTGGTATATTATTATTAAGGACTAAAATGTTAAAAATGTTGCTGTTTTCTTTTATGCTCATATGTTTAATCTGCCTACATGTCTTGAGGAAGATTTTTCGCCAGCTGATGACGTCAGAGTGACGTCAGTTGAATCTGCTTGACTAAGCAGCCCAGATGAAACCTCCTGAGATCAACCCAGAAACCACCAGAGTTTCAGTATCTGGGTATCTTTAAACAGTAAAACATATAAGTTTGTTTCCTTGTTAAGCGTTGTGAATCCAGATAAGTCCTCGAATAATCCAGACCAACATGTACCCTGAGACTACGAGTGTATCTTGTTATATAAAATAGATTTAAATATGAATATTGTTGTATGTTGAATTTTATGAGGCATTGGTTAGCTAAAGATGTAACTAACGGCTAATAATATTGTAAGATGATATTTTGTTATGAACACACCAAGTTGATATTATTCTCGAGATTTAATTATTATTTATTTATCCATCACAGTACGGTTATGAAGAGGTAACCGAAAAGATAACAATGCGGCACCTCGGAAAAAATTATAGCCACATAGGCGACAAAAAATCTACAGATAAAATTTAGAACTAACATTTTGCGTCCCGAGACAGGCCCCTGTGGAACACTGACATGCCATTTCGTCTCCAGACTTGTGTTAGTACAAAATCGTATACAATTTCTTTTTATTGGACCGTATTAATTGCTTTTTTTTGCAGTTTAATCCTTGAGTAATGGAATTTATGTTGAACGCACGTCGATTTCACTGATTTGAGATCAACAAGCCTTCACTGAATTTATTCAAATAAATATTGGAAAAACGACTCTGGTGGAGAAAAAATACTAGGGTTGGAATGGGGGTGAAATGAGTATCCTTCCCTGTAGACAAGAACATCATTTCTTTTACGCTGTCCTCTATATGACAGTGATTTAGAGAGAGGGGTGTTAAGATACACACCCTCCCCCAACCCCCGCGTCACTGAAGCAAGACTGAATGAGCCATCAGCCTTCGTTATACGGCTTCTACTAAAACGTTGGATGAGAGAACGAGACGACGAGAAAAAAAAAGACGCGCGACCTGCGTAACCTTGTTTGCAGTAAAACTGAATTGCAAGTTATAGCCGGAAGGAAGGAAGGAAGGTAGCTGGGAGGTACAAGGACGAAGGAGCGGGGGTAGTTTTGAGCGAACTTTACGACCAAGTCCGTTCTATTCTCATAGTTTTACGACAGGGCAAGGTAAAGCAAGCGAGGGAAATAAAGACACGACACGATAATGGAGCTGTGCTCAGTCAAATTTAGAACGGAGGAATGCTTTTTAAAAAAAATTAAACGCAAAGGTAGAGAGAACCCGAAATAGAATAGAAGCCAAGGGAAGGAAGGGTTAAACAGCGACGAGAGGAGTTTTCCCCTTGAAAGGTGCGTAATTTAACTCGTCTTAATTCCACTAAAGAAAGTAATTAGGGTCGTAAAAGTAAAAAGAGTAAAAAAAATTACAGAAACTATTTCGAAGCTGAGAGGTTTATGGCGTCATCGGCCACAGTTTTCACCTCTGGTGGGGGCGATTTTAAAAGGTAAAATACGTTGGGTAAATGAGCAGTAATTCAAATTATTTCGCTGAAGCAACACGAGGAAAACTCAACCGGGATGATAGGGAGATGTCGTTCTCCAGCCGATGACGTCATTCAATCCCACGTTATTCCAGAGCTCACAAGGAATCAGGAATGAGAACATCGTGAGGTATGACGTCATAGCAGACGGGGAATTTATATTATAAGATATCGGTCTTTGAGCTGTTGGGTCACGTATAGTTTCAGCGTTACTGCTAACAGACACGACTGTGAGAACTCTTTCTGGGCACGGATGATTCGAGAGGCTACTGAAATTAGAAAGAAATCGCACAATTTCAACAGAGATGCAAGGTACGACCTTCGCCCCCTCTGGTTTTCCTGCATCAGAGACGAGTAAGTAAACTTTTACGACACAAGTATTCGGCCGGAAACAAGATCACATTGAATTCCTCATACCTATATCAGGGCACTGGCGAGCAAGGCTAATCAGTCCGGGCCTAGCCTTGATGATGCTTGGTGACAACAAGCGAAACGTTGGCAGTAACGCCGAAACTATACGTGGACCAAAAGCCCAAAGACCGATATCTTATAATGAAGCTACATTGGCCATTATTTTATAATTTTGTAATGTTAACGTTCAACGTGGAACGGAAGAGAAAGTTTCATAAATCTAGATAAATTAATAAAACTTTTAACTGTTTTATCTTCAGTTTTCCCCATCATTGGTTTCCAGTTATCTCATACTTTCTTTCCTTTCAATGTAGCATCTTCTCAATTAGTAATTAAATTATCCCAAATTATTTACACAAAAGTTGTTCTTCAGATGCTAATAATTTCCTTACCTCTCTGTAAATTAATATTTTCATTTCTTCTATTACCCATAATTAAATTTAAACGTGTATTTAATTTTCTGATACGTATATCTTTTTTATTTATCAGGGTAATTTATTCTATATTTCGTAGCCATTTTTAATTGAATGCTGTAAACTATACATCAATTTCCTTTTGTTCGGTTTTGTTTCTTCTCATAATTTATTTATCTTTTACAACAGTTAAACCGTTCGGTGAATGACGTCATCGTGACGTAATAAATATCAAGTTCCAAAATTCAACCAAGAAGAATGTTTTCCATATTTTCCAGTTACAATATTTCCTTATCCTGTCTTCAAATTATTATTTTATTCGTTCAAGCATTCCTATTTTCCCCTTTAGACTGTTAGGACTTTCCTTTAATATCCTCACTGATGAAAATGTTTTGATCACTGTATCTCAATTATCTCCTAAATATTATCATTGTGTTTGAAGTTATTCCATTTATTTTAACACTTCATTGTAATAAATCTTCTGATTCTGAACCAATTTCATTACTCCTTAAACTAGCAGTTAATTTTTTTATTTTTATTAATAGTTTTAAAAATGCATTGGTTCCCACATGCCGAGGAACCTCGACCAGTTTTGAGGTGTGTATGTTCCGGGGTCGCAGACCTTGGGCATACGGTAAGAGTTGTCCACTATTCCTATTGGAATAGTCGGCGAGCTGCCTCCTAAACCGGTCAGGGCACGGTGAGGGAAAGCTGAGACCCCACCGCTAACCCTTCTCCCACCATCGGATGGGCGTGGGACAAGTACCAAAATGCCCGACCTACCTGATGCAGGTTTTTCTAGGGTTTTCGCTGCATCACTTTTAGGCAAATTGCCGGGTAGGATCCTTAAAATATAGCCCGGGGGCCCTAGTTAACCCTTGGCTACCTTCCCCTACCCTTCCGCATCCCCCCTTTGAAATTCCTTCCTATGCTATATATATTTTCTTTCCATATTTTTAATATTCTTATTTAATTTTTTCATAGCATAGCACTTACTGAATTTTCTTATTTATAAATAAATCTCTGCGATTCTTTTCGTATTTTTCTTCTGTTTAGGCCCCTACATGTAATTTTATTTTTCATTTATCTCTCTTTTGAATGTTATGTTAAACGTTTTCCCTCTTCCCCAAATCGTCAATTGCAAGTAACTGTACTTAATAGTATGCAATTTTTTACATACTATGTTTGCTTTATCATCTAGAAATCTGTCGGACTTTTCCGTGTGAATTCTTCCTCCCCCTCACACTTCCGTACTTCTTTATTTCTGTCTTTTCTTTTTCTTTCCAACTGTCCCCTGACGCAATCTCCTGGACTGCACACATATATGTATATATATATACACACTTACTTACGCATAGAGAAGTCGTTGAAGGACCTCTAGGGAATTCTTTTCTTCCCCGCTCCTTGTAGCCCGCCGTAAAGTGGAGATGAATAGTCCTCTGAGAGAGACGGGAATAAATCGCCATCTTGTCTCAGGAGTCACTTCAAACCCCGCATCTTTCCGCATTCGGAATCACGAGAGAGATACACACACAGGCAAACGGAGATAAGATGAGGCGAAGGGAAAAGGTGGATGGGTAATTGGCGGAACGGAAAAAGGAGGGAAATTATAGGATGACTGCATAAAATGAGGGACTGTAAAGAAGGTAGTTGGAAGCGGATAAGGAGGCAAACGAGTTGGAGGAAAATAATACGGTAAAACAGGTGACAACGATTTAATAAAGTCCCAAAAGACCAAACAGGAAATAGGAAGGTTAAACGAAGAAAATAAAAACGTGTGGACACGATACGCCAACATTGTAGCTGTGAGTCTAAGATAAACTGATCTAAGAAGGTGTCAACATGTGTCACAAATTTTGGAGTCCCCTTCTTTTGTAATAATTACTTGTTGATGACGTCATGAAATTTTTCATTTATTTATTACCATATTTCAAAATGATCTTAACGTGCGAGTCCGGTGTCTTTTAAAGTGGAATAGAGAACGTTGTAAATTTTTTTGTATTTAAACGTCACTATGACGTCACTATAATTGAAAGGCATAAATATTTCTTAAATTATTCCGTGAAAGAATCCGTCGTGTTTAAAGAGAAAAAAAGGGCATTTAATTTTTAAGGGTTTTCTTATAATGCCGATGTCAATGACGTCATGAAACGGAACGGAATCAATACTTCACAAATTCTATATTATAATTGCAAAAATAAATTAACGTGAAAGAATTTGGTTGGCTTTGAAGTGCGATAGCGGTGGTTAGAATCTTTGGAGCTTTTTTGTAATTCCCACGTCACGACAATGTCATCTGATTAAAAAGGCACGAATATTCCCCAAATTCTTCCATCCTTTACTTTAATAGTTTAGAAGGGGATTAACGTGAGAGAATCCGTTTTAAAGTCCAATAGAGGTCGATTTAACTTTTGTGCCCCCATTTTGTTTCTTAATTCTCACTTGTCGATGACGTCATCGAAATGACGGGCCCACATTTCTCAAATGATTCGGATTTTAATTTTCGTATTTCAAAGAGGTTTAGAGTATCCGACGTGGGTTAAAGAGGATCAAAATGCGTTCTAAATTTTTAGGACCCCTTTTTCTGTAATTCTCACGCAAGTATGACGTCAACATACGTAAAAGCATTATTATTTATCAAATTCTTCATTTCTTTACCCTTAATATATCAAAAGGAAGTCAACGTGATAGAATCCAGTGTCTGTCAAAGACGATTAGAGGATGTTGTAAATTTTTAGCACTCTTGTGTTGTAATACTCACATGTCGATGACGTCATCCAATGGACAAATATTGTTCAATTTCTTCCTTTCTTTCTTTTCGTATTTTAAAAATTGGGTTAGCCTAAAATAATCCAGCATTTTTTAAAGTGCTTGCAATAGATGACGTTTTAAAAATTTGAACACCATATTTTTGTAATTCTCACGCCACTATGACGTCATCCAATAATTTGGCATAAATATTCCTCAAAATTTTCAGTTTTTATGTTAGTATAGAAAAGGGGGTTGACGTGAGATAATACGGCTTAACGCGGATTTATCGAGTTATTTTCCCAAATCTACCCCTTTCTTGCAAAGTAATTACAATTTCTCCGTTTTGTCTGTGAGTGTGCTACAATTTTTTTTATCTCTCACTGGAAATTATCGTTGATGGTTTCGGTTTATCCCCGCCACTTGGATTCCAACACTGGAAACACTTTGCCACCGATGAGGAATAGGACGCGGGGGTGAGGAGGGGGGTTAGAAGTAGCAGTGGGGGTGGTGGAGGAAAAAACTTATTCCATTTAAATGGAAATTTCTTGATCCATGGACGTGTATATCACCAAGCAACGTAACGTAAGGGGTGCCGAAGAAACCAATAACTGCCTTCCATTTGCCGAAGCTTCTCTCCTACTCCTCAAACCAACCCCCTAGTTTCAAAGCAACACCACCAGATCCCTTTCACTACCACGATCAAAAAAATTTCTAGCGTAAATTACCATACACAACATACATAAAGCGAAAGAAGAAATAAGTGTCATAAGACACAAGAAGATAAAAGTAATATCGTTATTACGGATTACGTAGAAATTTGTGCTTTTATTATCCCCAATTAAATGAAATAGGCCTATCTGATACTTCAACGAAATATTTTTTATAAAATTATAACTCAGTCATTCTTGAAAAATTCCAGAGAATAAAATAACCAATGTTATTGTCTGTCAGTCAATATTAAGAGAAAACGGCAAATTCCAAGACAATTTTTAATTTTAAAAAATAAAACCTACGACGTTTCTTCGGCACAAACTGAAGACTTTTTCAAGTAAGACGACAATAAAATTAATACTAACGAGCGGGAATAATAAAATATGTGTAAAGGAGCCAAAGAACTTAAAGCGCAAAGTGAGGAGGAATTAATAGATTCTGCTTTGTATTTTTAAACAGAATTTTTCTGATGGTCCTAGTATGAAAATTTGACATTATTTTAATCAAAATTACGATTAAAATTGTTACACTGTTTTTTCATAACTCAATACTTGATAAAAGACAATATAGCATTGAATTTATGGTCCTTTATCGTAGTCTTCATAGCAACGTTTTGTTCGTCCTATATAGACTGAGCTGCAAACCGAACATTCAGTTATATAAACCAAAAATGGGTGTCAACTACTTCCGAAGGGGTCTTCAACGTACTTAATAAAACAATTGATGGTTTTATGTAGAATTATTATGTTGAAACAGTTGAATAAATATGAAACACTCATGTAAGCAACTATAAAATGGAAATACAATCCTAATTTTCTGGATAATAAATTTATATAAGTTTCCGTTAATTTGTACAGATAAAGTCATAGTTTCTCTTTTAGGTTGTATTATAATATTTTTTCTCTTCTTAATCCGACGTACTTATTTCTTGATTTTTTATTTTAATCTGATAAATATTATGTTCTCTCTCAACGTGTGAAGGTTTTACCTTATTTTTCTACGAGAGTTAATGTTGAGCCTGAAAGCCTTCCCTCCCTCATCCCCAGTACCATTTTCCTACTTTTCCCTCGTCTTCCCTGATTTCTATCTGTGTGTGAGTGTGTGCGGATCCTCGCTGCAATCTGTATTCGCAGCTTACGGTACAGGAGGGTAAAATCCCTTCCCTTCGTCCTGATAAGGGAGGGTCGGTCTTGACCCTGGGTTCGTATTTCAACCGCTCCACATCCACATACGCACACACAGAGAGAGAAAGGAGACAACACAAATGCTCTCCGCACAAAGGTGGTAGGGGCCGATGTAGACAAACCCGCGTAACGCTTGCTGGAACAGTGGCGACCGTATTGGAATCCCTTTAAATTGTGAACTGCTTATTGGAGTCAAAGGGCGATGGATTAACTGTCACGGTCTGTTATAAACAGTGAGAAGGCTGCGTGAGTCGACAAAAATTTACTGCCCAACTGCCTCATTGTCGTCGACGATCAGAACAAATGTCGACAATGTTCTTTGTTTTTGCCACCGCTCTCTTGAGGCTACTGTTACCAGCTGAAGTTTGTTGAAGTGCGTCCAGTTGCTTGTAGCGGCTTAGGTTAAGGGAAGGTGATCAGTCAGCAAGGGACTACCCAGGTCAAAAGGGCTTTCCTTACTCTTAAGCTCCGTCATCTGTTCCTCGTGCAACAAGAAGGAAGGGGTGGCGGAAATCCAGACAGCAAGATGAGAGAGAAATAAACCAAAAATCCCAAACTTATAACCACAAAAAGAAATATGATCGGGGTTCACTGGTTCATATTAAAGAGGAATGAGGGCACTGACCTAAGACTAGGGGTGGTTTTCCGTACAAAAAATTACTATTGAAAAGAAATATATTTTTGGCTTAAAGTTATAACTCAACCAGTTTTTGAGTTAAGAATTTTCATAATATTGTTGTTTCGATCTACAAGATTATCTTTCCACATATTCTTGACAACAAAGATTTTGTTTCCCTTACTAATGAAAGTCTCATTAAATATTAAAAATTCGAAAAAAGGAATGAATTTAAAATGTCAATTTTTACAAAATGGCAGATGACAACTTTATAGATAGCATCAATGTTCCTTAAGAAATAGTTTCATAATGTTCGTCATTTCGTCTGGCATGTTTTATAATATCAGAACTATTTTTTAAAGCTTCTATAGTAAAACACAAAGTTCTAAAACAGTCACTTCGAAAGCGATCGACGAAACAGTCGCCACAGATTAATCTGAACAATTCTCACTTTATAACTATCTAGGAACCCGTAGTTTCCTGGGTTGTCATAATTAATCTCAGCGACATCCATAACCCCGGATTGACACTAAGATCGGTTGTTTTGTGTTATTTTTATTTTACACCCCTCCAACACATCCCTAAAGGTGCTCCCCTCCCATTTATTATACACAAAAATATCTGGAGAAACACAATCAATCTCATTGAACACGAAAACTATTTTTCCGGCGCAAATATCGGCCGTTTGAGCATGTTTGAAAATATCTGCCCCCGCTAATAGACGCGTCTTACCCCCTCAGTGAACATAGACACACACACAAACATACGCAAAGTCTATGTTATTTATTAGATGTGTAAAAAATGAGTGGAACCTGGGAAGATCTCGTGAAAAGATATAGAAGGACAAGAATGTTTTGCAAATTTATAAAATATATATTTGTGATTATTTTCAAAATAAATACCATAAACAGAAGTTTTAAATATTGTTTCGAGTTATGCTGAATGACTTCAGAGGTGTTGAGATGGAAATATATGAATTAAAATCTTTCATTTTAAAAACTCAAATCAGGATTGTAAGGAAAATGCGTCAAAGAGAATATATATATATATATATATATTGTAGTAATTACAAATATGTAATTAATTAATAAATAAATTTTATCATTCATTATTGGTGGTTTAACTCTGAGGCCATTGCATTGTGACTTACGGTATTGTCGACGAGAATGTGAAGTCGATAATGCTTCTTACCTAGGGCATTGTCGGTTAAGGCATAAATAGACGGGTGGAATTTTAGCGAAGCCGAGTGTGATTTGGGAGGCTGGGGAGTCTGTATTGACTTTAACAGAGAGAGTTACTCGGAGCAGAATTTAGCAGAGTGTGATTTAGGAGGCTGATGATTGTATGTCAGTGGCCATCAGTGTAAAGAGCAGAATGTAGAGTGTAAACTGTAAACAGCGATTGGTCAGCGAGTGATGGTTACTTGACAAACAATTTTGTAGTCAGAAACAGAAAGACGTCGGCAGTGTTTCGATGTGTTCGCCAACAATAATAATTAGAATCAGTGCAAATGGCCTGTCAGTGAAAAGTGTTACAAATAAAATTACGTGTGCATCCCAGACTATGGTATGCCACTACAAATAAAACTTATGTAAATATCTACCATCAGATTTAATTAAAATTATATAAATTTCAAGTTAGGAATAATTGTGTTATTGTAAATAAAAATTTTCATCTTTTGTACTATTTTTATTGGAGGCCCGATAGGCGACCCTGATATTTGTTTCTCATAAAAACGAAGGAAAAATTAAAAATATTATTTTAAATCAACGAAGACAAATTTTTGTAATAAATTAATTTATTAATTTTAAAAGTAAAGTTTAATTTCAATTTCCTTTTGTAATTGAGATAAATTGATTACTACAATATAAAAAATATTTATAAAATAATATTTATTATAAGAATCATAAAATTTTTAAATCGTGTATTAGAAAAAGAATATTTTTAAATATGGGAATTTAAAAGTATAAAAATAAAAAATATTCGGTTTAGAAAAAAAGAAACTGTATAAAGCAGAAAATTTTATGTCACACTTATGACTGAAAATTCAGAAATTTGGAAAAATTAAATCATGAAAATATTAAACAGAGGATATATTCAACAGTTGGAGTATTTAAAAGGTAATATATACATTAATAAGAAAGTATTGTCATCCATTGTTCCATTTCTTTGGCAAAACAACGCAATCTGTTGCTAATAGAAATAAAATATTTTTCTGATAAAACTTAGTTTATTTTTAATGCATAATCTGAATATGTAATCCCCTTTTTAGAACCACACACCGGGAATAAACGTGAAAGATTGATCAATAAATTTAAAGAAACTAAAAAAATTGTGTTATGAAGACGGAGTAAATGACAGCTGAAAAAGGGAACAGAGAGTAGAATAATTCACCGCTATCGATACGGTGAGAAAAATACGCCGTGCTGCCGCCATGGCGGTAAATATTTTGAACTGAAATGGACTGGTTTTTTTTGGGAGGTATTGCAAGGGGTGGGGGTGGCAAAGTAAATGGCGCAGTGTATTGTAATAGAGGGTGAAATTGCGTCAATAAATCATGGTTAGCAGCAGACTGACGGCTTTGACGGCTGTTCCTGGTATCAATTACGGAGGGTTTGGGGGTGGGGACTTATGGTATTTACGAAGGGATGGGAGGTGAAACAGCCAGAGAAGTGGAGAAGGGGTGGGATATGGATATAGCTATAGCGGTTCTCCACAGCGAGACCACAGATTTCAATCAGCCGCTATTGGAGGGACGTCATATTAACCCTGGATTTTCAGGGGGTGGGAGAGGGTAATTACAAGTCTTACTTTGATTGAAAACACGTCGGGGGCATGGAGATTGAAAAACTGGATCCGATCTGGTTGAATAAAAAAGATAAAGTTATTTACTGAAGGGCACTTGTAGCAGAAGGTACGCTGACGACGTCGGTAGAATAAAATAGAGGGAACAACAAAGCAACAACGGCAAGGAATTTAAAATGAAAAGACTCAATATTAATACATATATATATATATATATATGTATTTGAAAGCATAATTTAGAAAAAATGTTAATGACATTTAGAAAGGTATAAAACAGAATAATTTCCAATCAGAAAATGTGAAATTGTGCGAATGAAAAACTGCACAAATAAGAAAAATATTTAAATGAGAAAATATGCAGTCAGGAAAATATACTCAGTTGGAAATGTTATTTAAAATACGTAATATATCTGTAGGTTTAAAAATCAGTTAATTCTTGGTCATATATTTGGTTTAAAAAAACGCAATAATATTATCTTAATTGCTTTCGATTCTCATAACGAAGTTTTTTAAAATAAGTTGTAGTAATAATTGCTCATATTGTCAAGACTAAACAATCTTTATTAACTAGAAATTATGAGAAAATAAAGCCATTGCGAAATTTTCCCTCTTAACAAACATTTTCCTCCATTACTAAACCTTGTTTAGATCTTAATCGTTCCTTCAATTAATGACAGTGCTGTTATGCTACTTAAGGAAGTGGATATTAATAAAAGGATAATCTCCATCAAATTTCCATTAAATTTGAAACAAGGCACGTCACGTTGAAATATTGTTTATGACGGTTTTGTAATTTCAATCAGGGTCTAGTATTGATTAAGATCACAACTGTTGATCGAAACGTCTGATCACTTCAAAAGAATTCTGTACTGTTCTAAAAAAAAATTTGCAATTGTCTGTTGTTATAATGGGTCGTTAATTAACATGCTATTTTAAAAACTATCTGACGGTTGATGAACAAAGTAAAGACTGTTAGTGGTGTTGGACTCAATGAAAGGAAATTTTATGGTTTCTATTAAGAGTTTGTCTGTGTGTGTGTCGATGGATCGAGTGCCTTGGTTGGACATCAAGTGGAAAAAAGGTGTGTGAGGTTGGCGTATAAGTGTTTCTAGTGTCACCGCAATTATGAATTTTTTTACCGCCCGCTTCACCCCACCAAGCCATCCCCTCACACATTTATGGACCAGAGAGTCAACGATTTTCCCCCTTTTTTTAACGTTACACAGATGAGTGTGTGAGGGGGTTGGGGGTGGAAGATAGGTCTTGCCAATTGCTCACTGATAAATTCCATTTATTACCGGCCACCACTGTGATGGTGTGGTGGTGGTGGTGGTGGGTGGTTGTTTTACGAGCCGCACACATGTAGCCGATGAGAGCCATTTGCATGTTGAATGATTACCTTCCCCGTCCTATCTCTCTCTATGTCAATTTTACCCCAGTTTAGTCTTACAGAGGCGATTTATACGATTTTATATCCAACCCACCCCACTGATCACTCACGCACCAGACATTTTTCTGTAACTAAAAGTAAAGGGACTTCTAACGATGTTGTTTTGTTTTTAAATAAATCTTCAACATTACATAAAAAAAAATTTACCCCGTCGACCCAACCCAGCCTGTTCTTCCCATATATTTTTTTAATGTTGCTCTTGTGTGTGAGGATTATAATGTCCAATACGTTGTTTAGAAACGCTTCAGTATCGTGCTGCACCTTCACCGCCTTCACCTCACACAAAAAATTGGGGGTAATAAGGGAGACATAAAGTGGGGTAAAAATTATAAACTGGGAATCTAAAGCCGAAATGCTATGAAGATTGAAATGAAGAATACCTGCAGATTTAACATACTAAGAACAATATTCTAGGTTTATCAGAATGATAAAACCATTCATGTAAATATCACTATTAAGATAACAATTTTTATGTCAAAACGATAAAATCATTTAGTTAATAAGTTAACTGATAAAATGTAAAAACAGGAATCTAACACGGGTTAAAGAATATGAAATCCAAAAAACAAGAAGAAAATCGGGGGGAATATGGGATGGGAAGGAAGTAATCATTACAGCTACATTTCTCGGTTTTTTAAATGTATGTATATATATATATATATATATATATATATATATATATATATATATATATATATATATATATATACATATATGAAAAAATATTACCTCTGTACTGCGGGTTTGCATAACAGAAATCCGATGAAAAGTCGAATCAGCCGAGAATTATTTTTCAATTCTAACATAAATACATGAAGAATCGAATACAAAATATTTAGCAAGGAATCATATGAAAGAAAACCGTTTTGGATTTATTCTGTAAAATATAAAACGAAAAAATAATATTTCAATTATAATACGATAAATAATGGCGGTTGTGTGTGGGGATGAAGAGGGGAGGGCGGTGGAACTTCTGAATTTCTTATAAGAAAACATACGGAAAACAATATTGCGGTTGGATTTCGATTTAAATATTAGGAAAACCATAAAACAAAAAATCAATCAATAGGAAATTATCCGTCCCATTTTAAATAAAATATTCAATAAAAATACTTTTAGATATAATTGGACATTAATATCACAGAGAATACTAAAAGGGTAGAAAAAAAAGAAGTTAAATTGGTAAAGATTCAAAAAACTACGCAAATCAGGTGAATGTTGATTACAAGACATATGCGGAAAAATGAATTGTTTATAAATATGAGAAAAATTATATGACAATAGAAAAGAGGAACACAAATAAGAGCAGACGGGCAGTTCTGATTTTTTAAAAAAGAAAGTACTAAAAGGATTAAACCATGAGTTAAATAAGTGTACAGTACAAATAAAAATGAAAACGTTTCGGATTCTTTTTTAAATATATATATATATATATATATATATATATATTAATATACAATTTAAGAGAATGAAATAAAAGCCACTTTGTTGAAACTAATTAAACTAATATTAAAATGCAAAGGAAATGTTAAAAAACCATGCTGTGGCGTCAATTAATGTGGGAAACAAATTTAAATGAAAAGATAATTAATAGGATGTATAACAGGATTATAACAACTTTTTAAAGATAAAAAAATATTTAATACACAATATCTATTTAATTTAATTTATGTACAGATTTTTAATAAATACCACAGCTTTTAACTAAACTCAGTTCTTCCGGGCCACTTATTCGCACTCTAATGATTATAGTAATATGCATTTGTCACCAAATTGTATCGAAATAAAAAGAATTACAAAAGAAGAAGAATAAATTTAGATATATATATATTGTAGTTATTGTAGAGATTATATATACATCTATATTAGAAAAAATTTCAAATTATATAATATCATGTCATTCCATTTTTAAAAAATAATAGGAGAAAGGAGAAAATTCCTTCCTTTCAATATTAGTTGCCTATTTTTCTAGATTGCATTATTTTTTTTCTTTGTCTGTAGGATTCTAATGAGAATTATTTTGCGTCCCAACCCTGTGGCCCCCTGTTTTTAATTTCGTCCAAGTGGGTTTTCTTCAGTTTCTGCTGTTCCTTACACACTATTCCAGTTGTTTCGAGTTTAATCGAGATATCGATCGATTGATATATTTGCGCGTATACAATTCCAGAGTAAAAGCAAGCCGAGTAAGTTTATAGAAAACCCCCATAAATTATAACTCCCCGGAAACTCCTTTAACGGCATTCGGGAGTTTCGTTGTGAGGACGGAACGACGTTTCGCACTGTTCGGGGGCGGATGGGAAGTGGGCGCTTTTATGAACGAGAAAAGACGTGTAGCGTGCGCACTTTATAGCAGGCAATTTCCATACGAGTGGAATTGGCGTTCCCTTGCCATCCCCACATCCCTTACTTCAAGGGAATAACCGACGTCACAGAAAAAAATATATGAAAGAGTAGCGAAGGAGTAAGTAAGGAAGGGTAAACTCTGCTTCAAGAGAGAAACTTGTATATTATAAGTGTATACCTGGGACATAAACAACTTATCGAAGGGTGGAAACCCTCCGCTACCTTCATCATGCAGGGTCCAAAGTTAAAGGGGTGACTCCGAGTGCAGGGAGTGAAATAAATAGTTTAGATTTAGGATGCAAAGTGGTTCTTTCGAGTTTTCGGATTTATTTATAAATTCCTTCAGTCCTTTTCTGAGTAGATTCATAGACGATGAAGAACAATATTACAGATATGTTGCGTTAATTAAAGGGTAATAGATGAGTAATATTACTCAAATTTGATTACCAATGTAATCTCTCATTCTCAAGCAGTCATATTATAGACAATAGGGGCCTTTATCTATTGCCAGTACCTGCGACCCCACAGAGAACCCCTGTTGTCCCCTGCCATAGGAAGGGCGTGGGACAAGTACCAAATGCCCGCCCTACCAGATGCAGGTTTTTCTTTAGTTTCCCTGCACCACTTTTAAGCGGAATGCCTGGTAGGATCCTTAAAATATAGCCCAGGGGCCCTGTTTAACCATTTGCTACCCTGCTATATCTTTCCGCATCCCCCCTTTCACTCCTTTTCCAATGCCACTATATGGATTACACTATACATAGCCTGTCTACACCTACAAAAAAAGACAAGTCGGTTAACAGTCAACATGTTGACTTCAAGTCTGTACTGGCCCTTGATGACCGACTGTAACAGTCAAAGGCTCTACATTTTAAAATTACCTCTTAGAGAATAGGAGAATAATTGTTCATCTATTTTGAGGAGTCATATTAGGCTATTATCCCATGTACGTAACATGAAAATATATAAATTATTCCTTTACACATATGTATTTATATATTTAAATTTTGTTTTTCGATATTCAAATTGTCTATTTTAAACTATATTTTTAAATTAAATTAAATATTTTAAAAATTTATTGTGTTTATTTACAGTATTAACTAGTTACAAATTATTAAAGATGTTCACCATTATATTAATTCCAATTATCGTGGTTGTTATTACAGTGTATTTGTGTAACAATACTTAGAAATATAAATGTAACTCCTTTTACTTTTGTATGTGTTTTATGTCTCTCTTAGTAATATCTGTATTTTTATGTCTTGTAAATTGGTTAACAGCGGAGTAACAGTCATCAAAAACAGGTAAATAATAATCGTTATACTGTCCACAAGTTATATTACAGAATAGAAGCCTTCGACTGTTGCAGTCAACATCACTTATAGGCTCCTGCTATAGTAACGCGGTTACTCGCGCTTGGTCTAGGGGACCAAAAGTTAACTATTTAGTTGTTGTTCATTTTTACTGAATCAATTATTTTGAATGTTTTCAGAGACATTTAACATAAGAATTTTACACACATACAGAACTCATACATCCAATTACAGTCTTGTTTTATTAAAACGTGCCAGTTATTCGAAATATTTGTTAAAGAAAATATGCCATAAAAAATTCTAATTTTCTAATATCACAATATCCTTTAAATAAACCAAACATCAGTTTGATGCAAGATATATAAAGAGTTCCAAAGTGCTTGAAATATAATTGTTTTAAAATGCAGTTATTTATTTATATGATTAATTTTAATTGATTTTTAAAGTATTCTACGTTTGAATTATATTGTAATGAATAGAGTAGAGGGTTAATTAACAAACATTATTTATTTAATTAATGATACAATTAATTTTCCCTACGTTCAAGCAAAATTTTATGTAATAAACAAATCATAATTAAATTCAAATATTTATAGAATTTAGTTGAGCCTTAGAAGTAAAAAATACATTTATATTTATAGAATTTACGTTACAGAATCATAGAACTTACAAACTAAAAGTTAAACAACCAAAACAAAACGAGAAAGCAAAATCTGACGAATACCTTTAATTATCGTTTACAAAAACTTAATTTAAATTGGTTTCTACTTGAAAATTATTTGGCTGGTACCAGACTAAGATCTCCTGGGCTCGGTCACACAATTTACACTAAAAAGGCCATAAATCACTGACTCTGCACTTTATTGAGCAAAACACGGTCGTAGCTTTCGAGTTTCTCTTCTGGGAACTGGAACTACTTCTTCCTCCGGATTATTAGTTAGACAGATTGTTGAAAAATTGTCTTTATGTGGAAACTGATGATGGTCTCGGTACTCGTAGCAATTTTTTAATGTGGCGCGGATTATTAGGTTACTCTTTGCAGTATACCGAGTATCTTGCTGTCCAAACTTTATACTCGAATTCTAAAACTGGTAACCTTCTCAAACTCTTCTCCCGCCATCGGAAGGGCGTGGGACAAGTACTAAATGTCCGACCTACCTGATGCAGGTTTTTTCTAGGGTTTTCCCTGCATTATTTTTAGGCAAATGCCGGGTAGGATCCTTAAACTATAGCCCGGGGGACCTAGTTAACTGTTGGCTACCTCCCTCTACCCTTTCGAATCCCCCCTTTCAAATCCCTTCCTATGCTATTAAAGGGGAGTTGCCACCATGTTCATTACTCTCATGTAGCCTGTTACCCTAAAAAAAGTTGGATTTATACGCTGGCCATGCTGTTTGTTGTCTGCTATCAAATTATGACTTCTTCACCCGACTACAACCCCAGACCGACTGCGTTCCAGAAAGTGCTCGCGGCTCACGACAAAGCTGGCCTACACAATGTCTTTAGAAAATTGGTACCGCTAACAATCCGTCATAACTATCTAATTATTAAAATCATTAATGGCCTCTAATTAGTATTACAATATACATAATAACAAAATGTAAATAATTACATTTTTGGTGGATAAATACAAAATCTGTTCCTGTTTAATTATATTATGATTTTAGACACGGCATTCTTGGAAAATTATTTTGTGAACTCAAATTTTCACATTTTACACAACAATATTGTGCTTTACATGGCCCACAGTATTTTCTAAATCTAGTTAGTCAATTGCATGATCCCAACTTGAGTCATCAGACCTAGTTACTAAACTATCTTCAGTTTCCGATTTATTTTATGATTCTGCAATATCGTTGTCTCGTACAGCATTTGTGTCATAACAATCTTCTTATAAAAAGAAGGCAGCGAATTTTGTGTGTATCATGAGGATTATTCACGTTATATGTATTTTTAATCATTTTCCACAATTGATCACAAGCATAAAAACGTAAAGTTGTAATGAAAAGCGAGAAATATAATATCCGCTTATGTAAATTTAAATAAAGAAGTATCAAAAGAGAAAACTGAATAGTTGGCAGTGACTTTTATGAAAAGGAAGAATATTATCACTCCATACTACTGCGGCAATCGCGAGTGGTCGCGGTAGTTCTGGACCGAAGATACGCTACACGTCATTTTCCGAGAAACTATAGAAGCTTTTGGAGTGTGGCCTTGGCATAATATTGTAAACACATTCCTCTGAGATGCCATGAAAGTTCATTCCTGTATCTGACCCCACTCCGCAGCTGAAAAATAAATTAAATTGCGTCGGTCCCCTGGACCTGGCACGACTAACGGAGGGTTCATATATCTGACCAAGTATTTGTTACAATTTAATATTTATACGCCTAATTTATAGAAGTCTGATATTATCTTTGGCGGAATTAAATTTCAAGCGATGTTTATTTTACGTAACTGCATTTATTTCAGTCCAGATAATTAATTTAATATTTAATTAATAATTTAATTAATATTTAATTAAATATAAAAATATTTAATTAAATATTTTCTTAATATTTCCGTTCCTGTTTTACGCAATCTTTTTATATATAAAAAATGTGATATTTTTTAATGTAAGGAATTTTCAAACACATCGTTTTCAGTATTTGTGTTTATCTTTCCAACACTTCTCTTAGTCTTTAATTAATGTCTCTGCCCCAATATTTTTATGTCTTTAATATTTTTGTACAAAAAGAAATTAAATTATTTAACTTTGTCAAGTGATTTGGTTTAATGTACTTAAATTTATATTTTTCAACCCCATAGTTCAGTTATAATTTTAAGGATATGCTTAATATCTCTGACTAAATATATAATATTTTTTATATTTGTAAACAAATGGATTAAAAGTTTGCAAATAACAGGCCAAATAAATTAAGTAGACGTTAAAAACTAAGTTAAATAAAAATAGAGGTGACAACATTTACTTTCAAAGTGTATACGTCAAAGAATACACTATTCTTCGTTTATAGTATTATTATATTTTTCTTATTATTAAAAATATAAAAAATATTTCGTTATAAGAATAAAACAAACGTTAACAATGTTATTCAACTTAAGGAATACAAAGATAAATTATATACATTAACCTAAATGTGTTTCCAAAGTCCTTAAGTCAAGAAATGTATCACTCTTCACTTCTTTTGTACTACTGTTCTAAAGTTAACAATATTTGGTCAGAATTATTCAGAAAATATCTGAGAAAGGAAAATTGAGTTTTTGATGTAATTACTTTGGATGCAAATTCAGTTACCTGTATTTGAGTTTTTTTTCAAACTCCTCTTTCAGATTTATACCTTTTAGTTAACAACTCTGCTCAAATATTATCTATTCAATACATTAATATAAAAAATAAATATTGATGAATTCATTCACGTAATGAATTTGGAAAGAGATTTTTTCTCGGACTGATAACTTTTCCTGAATATCTTTTGCATTTTGTATAAAAATAACGATTAATGTATATATATATATATATATGACGGAAAATCTTTGTAAAGATAGTATTTAAATTTATTCCTAAGTTGACTGTTTTATTTCAGTAACAATTTTTTTTTCTTTTTTAATACGAGGAGATAAAAATAATTAATAGAATAATAGTGAAGTATTCTTTGACGTAAATACCTTAAAATAAATTTTGCTACCTGAATTCTGACGCATGTATGTTTCAACGCCTGCTTAATTTCTCTAGTCTGCTATTCGTATATTTATATACAGAAAACGGAGAAGTTTGTTCTTATCTTTGGCAATTAATAGTGAAACTATATTTTGTTTAATGTATTTGGCTCCATCTTTTGTTTACGACACGTTGTATTAGTCTCGTGTGCGACGTTGGCAGCGTTGCCAGGCGACGCCCAGGACCACCCCCCGAGGAGGAGGTGGTGGTGGTGGTTGGTCCGTCGCATTCGCATCGCATCGCATTGCATTGTGGTCCATTCCGCTCACGTAACTACGGTCTCGCCCGCCCGTAATGAGAGTCGCAGTCGCGCCATCTTACGCCTTCATCAGCCCAAGGGCTCAGACGACGACGACGACGACGCACCACCAAACTAATTCCGCAACACAGCGACGGACATTGCGCGGGCGGGGGAAAATGAGCATAGGAGAAAAAAAATAAAAAGGAGGGTGGTTGAAAGGGGGGAGACAGGCAACCAGCATTCAGGGAATACATCACAGGATCCTACCCTAGATGTTAAAGAAACTAAAAGTAATATACCATTTTGATACTGTTCGCTAAATACAAAAAATTGGAATTGTATTAAACATTAATTTTTAGAAATTTAAATAATATATATTTTATGGAATATAACAACGACATTTTGTGAGAAAACTTAAACAGCTTGTAATTTGTTATTTATTTCTGTTCCATGAATTACATTAATTAATTACATATCACTACTAGATATTATTTTATTCTCATCTGCGCGCTTACAAACACAATAATAAAACGGAGACAATTTGTCTGATAGGCTGTTGGGCCAAAATACCTTTCAGATATACTAAAAATTGTATATATTAAAATATTGCACTGCTTCATATTCATACTTTACTCCAGATATTCCTCCTACACTCGCAGACAGTGCACTTTATTAAAATTGTATATATTTTATACAATAATAATTACATTTATTTCTCTATTTTTACTACAGATATCCTCCCTCTTCTCTCGTAGATATTACAATGACATCATATTTAATTGGAATAGTCGGCCAGCTGCCTCCTAAACCGGTCAACGCAGGGCGAGGGGAAAGTTGTGACCCCACAGCTAACCCCTCTCCCGCCATCGGAAGGGCGTGGAACAAGTACCAAATGCCCGACCTACCTGACGCAGGGTTTTCTAGGGTTTTCCCTGCATCACTTTTAGGCGAATTGGCTAGGAGGATCCTTAAAACATAGTCCGGGAGCCCTAGTTAACCATTGACTACCTTGTTCTACCTTTCCGCACCCCTCCTTTCACTCCCTTTGCTATGCTATAAGAGGGGAGTTGCCACTATGTGGATTACCCTATACATAGCCTGTCTGGACCTAAAAAAAAAACTTAAATCCGCCTGATGAAAATACGAATAAAAGGTACTGAAACGTCGTTATATTCAATAAAATATTTTTAAAATGTCTGTAAATAAAGATCGTTAATTTAGTTAGTTTATATCTATATAATAAAAAAAGGATGTATATCTGTATGTATGTATGTATTTACGTTAGTCTCTATACATATTTAAACGCTCAGACCGATTGCAACAAAAAGTGGTTCGAATCAAACGAAGATAAACAGTACTGTGGAGGTGATAAACCTGTAGTATAAAGCTGGAAAGAATTATAGTTAAAAAATTTGATCGTTTTGTGTTAAATTACTGCGCGTCAAGAAATCTTAATTTCAACAGCACACATGAGAGACACGTTACTACGCAACAACAAAATAGTATTTTATTTCGTAATTAAATAAAGCAGAAACATTCTTATTGAATAAAAGCATAATTCTATCCTGCATTACTCCATCGAATAAAGAATTTAAAAAATAATACGAAATACATTTACGATCCTTAAGGGTAATGTAAGTTAATTTTCGTGTCATATTAGTGACTCCAATATGGCGACCATTTGTTTACATTCTGAATTTAGTTAACAATATCATCAATTTAATCTTTCGTAATGTCTGAAGACTGAGGGACAATTATATACTGTAATACTCAAGGAGTATATTTAAGGAGAAATTCGGAGATATGTTTGCTGGGGTTGATTCAATAAAATTCAAAGTATTTTACAATAGTTCAATAATGCACTTTCGGTTGAAAGTATGTACGGACTTAGAAACAATTAGATTTTGGTTAAATCACTTCTTGACTTTTTCGGGTTTATATAAATAAGTACAAGGGGAACGCCGGGCACCCAGATAGTAATTAATGAAAAAAATTAAATTAAAAATATCGATCATTAAAAATATTTACGGAACTTTATTAAACAAAATCATTTTTTAGGAAATCTCCAATTGAAAAACAACAGAAAGAACGAAAATAAAACGGCGCCGAAATTTCTAAAACTCGATGCAATTAAATTGATAAATGCGTAACTGTTAGATTAATATAATCTTGTTTTTTTTAACGCACCGGCCCACAGTATTTTTTATGTACCACTCAATAGGAACGTTACGTCATTTTCGGACGAAGTGATCCAAGGATTATTACGATCTGCCAACTTCAAATATTTAAGGGATAATTTTTTTAAAACACAAATAATACTCCACGACCAATCTCCTGTGTTAATTCATCCGCTAATGATCCTGTCGACTGAAGGACCCGACGGGCTAATTCATTCAGATTTTGCAAATCCGTCCCCTCAGTAATTCCCAAACGAATTTCAATTTCTCTCTTTTTTAAAATAAAATTCATCGTGAAAAGGGATGAGGGGGCGTAATTCGTAGTAATGCGGGTGGTAATTAACACGCGTGTGTGTTTGTGCCAATTTCTGAAGTTTGGAGAAAGAGAATACTTGATTGAGTTTGGATATGTATTTTTTTTATATAAAAAAACAAATTCTCGTCAAAACCTAATTGGAAAGGTGGGGGTGGGGTGGTGCTGGGGCTGGTAGGGTAAAAGCAAGCAATTGCGAAGGCACGGATGAGGAATGTTTAGAAACAAATTATTCAACCACAAAATATCATTTGCTCCCCCGGTTTTTTTTACATGTTCTCAGTCTCTCCTTCCGTCTTTAAATTTTTTTTCACAAACATTAATCGAGTCCTGACGTTTCCAATTTGCTTAAAAAAATTGATATGGCCGTGGTGAGGTAATTAACGTGTTTAATCAGAAACGAGCTCGGACAAAAACACATTTCTCAGCGGCGGAGTGATATTCAACACAACGGACTCTTTCATGATATATAATGGAACTTATAATAATATAATAAAATATACGGCCTTGAATCAGAAAATTTAAAATGTTTATTAACAACAATTAATTTTACAACGTTTCGTCCTCATTTAGAACCTATTCAGGGCTGGGCAGTTGAATCCTAAGAGTTTGCAACCGACCAACGCAACAGAACCACATTACCTCTAAATTTTATGCTTCAATTATATACAAAATTAATTTTTTATAAAATCCAGTCCAACCTGAAGAGGTCTAAAAGAGGAAGAAAGGACGTGAAATTATTTTTTTGTGATAAACATAATCGTCTGACTCACGGCTGTATATATTGTAATACCAATTAAAAAGGCCATTAATTGTTTTAATTAAATTGGATTGTTATCCGTACGAGTTGCCAAAGAACAACAATGGATGGTAACTCTGTGTCGACAGAGCCTTTGTTGAAAAACCGCACGCTCGTGGGAAGTCAGTCTGCGGCGAGACGCGAAACAGAAACATCTGCGGCTAGAAACGAAACAGATCAGTCCGGCAAAGGTTTCAGTAAATCGAGGATGCTGATTTAAAAGTATGAATAGCGTAGTCCAATAAATCCAACTGTGAGATCTATTAGTTACATGAAACGCGAGTAAACAGTTTTATCGGAAAGACTCAAATAATAATCGTAAAGTTGGAAGCAAAAGGTTTTGGTTCGCACAGACTGAAGTAAATTTCACATAGATACATCAAGGAGACCTACGTCCGTGGGCTGACTGAGGGGCGGCTGATCCAAAGTTCCAGGTGGCAGAGAACGAGAACATCGACCGAGTGTATTAAAATTTTATTGTGTAGAATCAGTGAATGGCCTCTTTAGTAAGTGTTGTCCTCAAGCTCCAAGAATCAGATCTGGCACTAGAGAAGCATTCGTAAGTACATAACAATTATTTAAAATCTGTAAACGAGGATTAAAGGGAGAAGTCAGATTTCGTTCGTTTTTCTTTTCATTTAGTTCCTTTCATTTCGTTTATTTTCATATTGTATTAAGTTGGCTTCAATGAGTTTGAATTGTTAATGTTAGTTCTTAAATTGGATTGTTCTTACTATCAAACCCAATAATGACCCTGAGATAAAGAGAATTTCGACGTACTTTATTGTAAAATATAAAGATGTATTTTTCCTAGAACGCCACGAATTGCAAAATTGAAATATTTGTTTGTTAACTTGATGAAATTCGGCGTATAAAGTAGGAATTACAATTTGTACTTTTGAAAAATAAATTTTTAAATCTTAATAATTTGGTAATTAATTCTTTTAATTAAGACCACCTTTTAATTATTACAATATATTTAATTATAACTATATGTATATATTGTAACGAAACCCGTGTAATTTTTTTACAGACGAAGCTCACTCTTCATAATATATAGGAAATCATTCCAGGATTTAGTCCTTGGTAAAAATTTGCAATCTAGAGCTTCTGCTTTCGTAATCATTCTAGAAAACCAACTAGAAAACAAATACAGATTAATAGCATAGTACACATTCAAATTCTTCCATAATGCTATAGATAATATGAAACAATTATACATAATAATTAATATTATGTGAATTGTAAGAAACAAATAAAACAGAAAAAAATTATTGTGAATTTGCAAGCAAATTCCATTATACCGTTTTTCTAAGAATGAAAAATAGAGCACGGTGCAGTGATGCAATTCTTGGAAAAATAAAATTTAAAGCCGACCCGAAATTCAATCCAAGAACCTAAATATGCGCTGGGAGACTCTTCTCCATTTCGGCCATGGAAGTTACTGGATGAATTCCAAATTTGTTTTCTGTTAAATTATTTATTCACGTTATAATTTAATTGCTTCTTGAAATATATACAACTGAAGTGTAAATTAACGTCTAATACTTCATTGTAAAAAGTAATGTTAATAAATTCTGACCATTTACACTAATGTTATTATATACGTTCGTCAAATTTTTTTAAAGAATATCAAATATGCACTATTTAAATATCTACTAGAAGTCGTTCCTTATTGATTAAAAACCAGAAGGACCCACTTGACACCTACAGCAAGTGGTACCTATAGGAATTAGATTGTGTAGTTTACTAATCTAATTGTAATTCCTGCTACTTAGGGCAAACAAAACGTTCACTTCATAGCCGTATCAAGAAACATGTATCTATCATCATAAACAATCTCTAGTCACCAAAGATAACATTCGTTTGATTGGAAAAATGCTAAGATTATAGACGTCTCCGGGGAATTATAACAGAAATGATTCATGAAAAAATTTACGTCTCATTGAAAATAATGAATAAGAAAGATAGCCAATTTAGACAAAAAGGGGTAATATAAATACCAACTGACAAGTGCAGTTGTTTCTCTAGGCTCTTCTTAGCACTTGACGAAAGGGACGAGGATCCCAGAAACGTTGTGTGGTATTTATAATACCCTTTTTGACTGAATTGACTACCTTTCTTATTCATTATTTTCAATCAGTCGTAATTTTTTTTCATTTTAACATTTAACCACTAGCCTTTAATAGCGTCTTCTATTTTGTTTTATGTTTATATGATTATGTCTCCTCTCAATTATGTTTTGCTTTATTTCTCAATTATCTTTCGGCTTTAATATTTATTCTAGTTTTAAAATTTTGTTAAAACTCTTGAAAAAATTAATTATTGCGAGGATCCAGTGTGTGTTTTTACTTAATTGTAGGAAATGTGATATTTTGCCAGGTCATTTAAAACATTTACACAATTAAATTTAACAGTATTTATTTCTTTCGTTCGAAGAGCCTAGAGAAACACAACTGCACTTGTCTTCTTAGCACCTGACGAAAGGCACAAGGATCCCAGAAACGTGTTGTGTGGTATTTATATTACCTGTTTTTATGAATTGGCTATCTTTCTTATTCAGAAATAATTCATATTTAATCCAATATCACAGAAATTAACGTACAAAGTGATGCTATGAATGTTAACAATGGTAAGCCTTATTCTTACGCTCTGTTTTCCCCATTGTCGTTGCGTTTAAACTGTCGAGTTCGTCACCTGGATTCTGCCTTGTTGTGTCGTGCTCACAGTTCTTGTGTTTTTAATAATCAGACGAAAAAGATTCCAGAAACTTCATGTGATATTTACGTCATCACTTCATTTTGTCTGTCACTTGGATATTTGAAAATGAAAAAAATTACGTCTGATTGAAAATAATGAATAAGAAAGATAGCAAATACAGTAAAACAAAGAGTAATATAAATACCACACAACGTTTCTGGGATCCTTGTCCCTTTCGTCAGGTGCTAAGAAGAGCCTAGAGAAACACAACTGCTCTATATTACATATACTTTCGAAGAAGTCGAGTGTTATGACGTCACGCGAACGTCACAAACTTACTTGGCTACCTAACAACCAAGCCACGTATGCTGTATAAAAGATTTGTGTGTGTGTGTGTGTGTGTGTGTGTGTGTGTTAGAAATCCAGTCTAAGTGAGTTTCTGACGACGTGTCTCGTAGTTATCGCTGCGGCCGTGTTTTCCACCTGGCGCGGGTTTTGTTAAATATTGAACACGACCAGCGTGCGTGAAAGTACGCGGACCAGTAATGGCTTCGGCGCTGCATTATTTAGTGACGCGAATGTGATTCGGCTTATTTAAATCAGTTATAGCCTGAAACCCCCACCCCCGCTGCTGTGACTGCGTTTAAATGCCCGCTGCCTGGGATTACCTGCAGCTCTGTGAAGCGGCGGAAAATACAACGCTATTAGCATCGTCGACACTAAATACCCGTCTCTCTATACATAAACATGTACATATGTCTGCGTATACAGACAAGTGGATGCGATTACATGCAGGTAATGAGTCGGGTTGAAAAAAATGTCCAACTTATCCACTGAATTTTTATTTTAGAAACTCGGACTCAGAAAAGAAACTGCAGTAGGAAACTTATACGGGAACAGGCACAAGGATTTAAGTAGAAACGCACTCGTGCTCCCAGAGACCTTAATACCCCCCCCCCCCCCCCGCGCGCTATGTACCTCCAGATAGACGAGTCCAATAAGCCAAGTATCTGAATTACATAATGTCATGAGATTACAGCATTCATTCACGAAACACCATCGTTTTCCTTAAAGGCAAAGGATTTTTTTTTAGGGTAACAGGCTACATGAGGCTAATCCACATGGTGGCAACTCCACTTTAATAGCATAGGAAGGGATTTGAAAGGGGGGATGCGGAAGGGTAGAGGAAAGTAGCCAAGGGTTAACTAGGGCCCCCGGGCTATAGTTTAAGGATCCTACCCAGCATTCGCCAAAAAATAATGCAGGGAAAACCCTAGAAAAACCTGCATCAGGTAGGTCGAGCATTGGGCACTTGTCCCACGCCCTTCCGATAGCGGGAGAAGAGTTTTCTGTGGGGACGCAGCATTCCCTTCTCCGTACCTCGACCAGATTAGGAGGCAGCTGGCCGACTGTTCCAATGGGAACAGTGAATAACTCTTACCGTTTGCCCAAGGTCTGTGACCCCCGGAACATACACCTCTCAAAACAGGCCGAGGTGCATCGGTTTGTGGGAACCTTAGTTCAAAAACGGAGAGGAAAAGGCATCCCTAAAGGTAGCCCCTTCGTGTCTCCCCTACAAGGTTCTCCCTGCGAGAGAATAGCCCTCGCAGACTGGGGTTAAAGGCAAAGTAAAGTAGAATGTAGAATAATTACTTAACTAACAGAAGCAGAGTTACTGCTTCTGCAGAAGAGATTTTTTTTATTATTTATTTAACTTTATTGAGCAGGTTCAGCAAGTAAAATGCAATTCACTGCTGTGATATAATAAGAGATCATATGGCAAAGAGTATTTGGAAAGAGGGTTATGTGAATATTTAACACTTCTGGCTTATTACATTGAGTTCAGGCATTTACAGGTTGACAATTATTTGTGAAAGTCTTGTGGATGCTTTCGTTTGAGTCTTATGGATGTTTTTGGCCTAGGTTTAATTTCTTTGCACTTTTACACTAACTATATTTTTGAAAAAGTTACTGGTTAGGCTGTGGATGTAGTTTGATATAAGTGTAACCTTAAAATCTTGGTGTATTTTACTGTATCGTATGAACCACGGGCTGTTAATTGCGGTACGTAACACTTTATTCTGCATGGTTTGAAGTTTCTTGAGCGAACTTGTAGGTGCGTTGCTCCAAGCTGGGCAGCCGTATGTAAGAATGGGTCGGAGAATCGATTTATAAATAAGGAGCGAGGTGTAATATATATTACATATATATAAGGTCTGCCTTTGTAGGCTCAGGAACTTCTGAGTAAGCATCGGAAACAATGTGTCTTTGTGGGCACTAAGGACTTCTGAGTATGCATCAGAAACAACATGTCTTTGTAAGCATTCAAGGTTCTCCGAGTCAGCATAATAGATAAACAATACTCCACGTGTCCTGATGAGTAAGGGGCACGTGTTGATGACGAGGCTCTGTGAAGAAGGTACCCCATCCTACACAGAGCTGGAGATCTTTGAATGCCATTGTTGAACGCTTTTATAAAATGGCTGGGTTTCTCTGATGGGAGGAAGTCTCTGTATATTACTTCAACGTAGTACCTATGCCACTGTCTTCTATTTTCATATTATTATATTTGCTCTAGACTGTAGACTAAGGGTAATAAAACTTCTTTCTTATTCTAATGGACTAAAGCCTTATGTTATTTCTATAAGTCCTTTAAGCTATTATAGAGTGCGACTTAGCGCACACTCCGGACCCAAGTTTCATTTTCTTCTTAAATATCTCGTGGTAGCGAGCCCTGAAGAATTATATTATTTCAGAGGATTCAAATCCAAGATGAGATTTTCGGTTGATCAGGAGGGAAGAGCAGAGAGAATCTTGCATTTAGTTTTTTATTAATGTGGTATCTCCAGTTGAGTTTTGCATCTCGGTGGACCCCTAAATACTTTATCGCCGAGTCCTTAGGATTTCCATGATATTTCATAATTGTGCAGCCGTAGTGTTGGTATTTGAGTGTAGCGCTTGATTGTGAATATCTTTGCTTGGCATTTAGTAGTGTTAATTTTTATTTTCCATTTTTTATACCAATCACACGTTACATTTACTGGATTTTGAAGGTGTTGAACTGTTGTTTCTATTTTGGCAAACATGGCTAGCGTTGGGTCGTTCACTGTGGGCACATCGTGTACGTAGAGGTTGAACAACGTTGGTCCCAATAGGCTCCCTTGGGGAACTCCTGCTTTTGTTGTTTTGATGCGTTGATTCTTACTCTGAACGTCCTGTCGGTCAGGAAGGATTCTATGGTTTTTATTATGTAATCCGGAATGTTTAATTTAATCATTTTATACAAGAGTCCTTCCAACCAAACCTTGTTGACGGCTCTTTCCAGATCTAGAAAGACTGCTGCAGTATATTTCATCTCTTCAAACCCCTTTTCAATCGTCTCTGTTATTCTGATGGAGTTGGTGAGTAGTCGAGTGTGACTGATGAGATGGTACAACTTCATGTTCGTGTGAAGAGATACAAAATTTCAGGTCGCCTGCGATAAAAACGGGTGGAAGACCGTAAGGAACTTTGAAATAATTTCCTCAGCTTCTTCTTAGTTCACACCATTCAACTAGGTTTCTTTTGTTTCATATCCTAAATTTTTTAAAATATTAACTTCAAAATTTTAGAATAAAGATAGTATTTTGTCAGAAAAAAGTAAATATTTTTCTATTTGAAAAAACAAGTAGTTATTATCCGTAAATCTATTAGAATCATCGATAAGATCTATAGAGGATCGCTAGAAGTTTAGAAAACGCCAGCCAGATGTCACTATTTTGATTGCTCCAGCTCGCAGGTTGTCTCTCCAAAATTGAACGTTTCGATACCAAGAGTAATTATCAGCAATCCCCCCGGCGCGGGCGCCGCCTCTGCTACTGCCAGCGTAATTACCGTCACCCCGTGGATTAGTTGTAACGCGCTACGATTGATTGATAACTTAATTTCGTTCGTTGCGACGGTTTCGGCTAATAGTCCCAATGAAGTTTCCCTTCAACGATTCACACGTGTCGCTGTGTGTGTGCGTGTGTGTGTGTGTGTTGTTAACTACGGGGAATCACGTAATCGTTGACATTGGGTCGTTGACAAATTGGGTAACCATTAACGTTGAATTATCTGAGGCAATTGTGCATGTGAGTGAGTCTCTCTCAATCGTTAAGCTGTTAACTGATGAGAACTTAATCAGTGGTATCTCTTTGGAAAGACTTGATTCGTTTGTGCGTCAGAGATACCTGTATTCTTTTCTCTAAACAAAAATAGAAAATTTGTTATATTTCCATTCTACAGTTGTTTTACAAGAAACTCAACTTTGGTTCATAAGAAATTAGAAACTGTTGTTAATCAAATAACTCTTGATGAAATCACATTTATTGTTTCTGGTTTCTAAAAAAAACACAGTATTTACGGTTTGGAATAGTAATTAACAATTTTAAGCTACATCACGAATAATCAAAGATTGAAGACTTTCCCGGTGGAATTATTGGATAAAATGTTCTCGGTTTTCCCACGGGTTTAATAGATAAACGCGACGTTTCGACGACTATAAGCTCTGTCGTCAACTCCTAGGCGAAGTACGGGGACCATTCCATTTCATGCTATTGTAGCGCGATAGTTTTATTACTGATATATATTTTTTATTAATTTTAATATAATTAGATATTAGCAAGGGTTGAGAGCTTGGCAAGTTGGAATTTGACCAGACGCCGCCGTGCCGGATAGATAATCCGTTCGGTCTGGACTGAGGAACGTAGAGTGTTGACCCTCGGAAGTTACATGGACTGTCGCACCGTGGGAAACGTCTCTCCAAAAATCCCAGAAATTGAATTTAACACGTGACTGCCTGAACCAATCACATTTCTTGGTTCAGGAAAGGTCGATCCAAAATTGGTCGAGAACATAGATTTTTCACATCCAGCGAAGAGGCTCAAAAGCAAGTGTAGAGAGACTCCTCGACGAACCGTCGCCAGACACGGACGTACAGCCCCAAACTTGGATCATCCAGAGGACTCGGAGAAATCGAGGGTGCCACATGATCACGGCCAGAGATCAATGCGAAGTAACTGCCAAGTGTCTCAATCCTTGACGCGCCTGGGGGAATTACCGTAAACCATGGTTTAACTTGGGATTTAAGGGATCCGATTGTTTTGCCCGGCCAACTGAACACGCATAATTTGTATTTATTTTATGTTATTTTCTCATGTTCAGTTAAATGATTATTAAATTCTGTAAAATATCCCTTTACTTTATCATTTAATAAACCTACCACTACACTATATATACCCTTTTATTTATTAATTTAATTTATAATTTAATATATTAAACCCGTGTAAAAACCGAGAACTTTTTATTCTACATTACGTATATGTATTTTGAAATTTTGAAGTAACTAACATTACTGTAATTAATTAGTTTTAATTATCATTAACCGAGGATTATCAGTAATAGATGCCACGTTGATCTTCGGACTATGACTTATTACATACACGTTTACCCTTAGATATTACCTATAAGTTTTTTTAGTTTAACAGGCTACATGAGGGTAATCCACATGCTGGCAACTCCCCTTTAATAGCATAGGAATGGATTTGAAAGGGGGGATGCGGAAGGGTAGAGGAAGGTAGCCAAGGGTTAACTAGCGCCCCCGGGCTATAGTTTAAGGATCCTACCCGGCATCCGCCTAAAAATAATACAGGAAAAACCCTAGAAAAACCAGCATCAGGTAGGTCGGGCATTGGGTACTTGTCCCACGCCCTTCCGCAGCATTCCCTTCTCCGTACCTTGACCAGTTTAGGAGGCAGCTGGCCGGCTGTTCCAATGGGAACAGCGAACAACTCTTACCGTATGCCCAAAGGTCTGTGACCCCGAAACATACACCTCTCAAAACAGGCCGAGGTGCCTCGGCTTGTGAGAACCTTAGTTCAGAAACGACGAGAGGAAAAGGCTTCCTCAAACGTAGCCCCTTCCTGTCTCTCCTACAAGGTTCTGCCTGCGAGAGAACATCCCTTGCAGGTACTGCCTGCGAGAGAATAGCCCTCGCAGACAGCAATACCTATAAGTTATCCTTGTAGAATGACTTATGAGCTACACGTTGGTTACTGAACTATCAGTAATTATCATTACCCTTATCCTACGAATAATAGGAGATATATAGACTACCGGATACTTTATGGGGCTGTTAAAACCTTGTACGACAAGCTTGAGAGTTGGCTGGTTTGTTGTTGTAACATTGTGTATTTGGACTTTCTTTCCACCCCTTACCCTTTTTTTTCGTGGTATGAGGAATCACATCCTCTCCTCGCCGTGAAAGTCTATCTGTGAGTGTGTAGTGAAGAGCCTTTGATCCACCTGTCTGTCTCGTCTCGTGAAGGCTTTCTCAAGTCTGTCTCCCCCTCCCCTGGCCGTCGTAGTATGTACGGTAGAGGCCGACCGGTGTCTGGAAACACCACCCCCTTCATCGTCAACTTCGGCGGAACGCTATTTAATTTCAAGGGACAGGATCTCGAATTAACACACGTTGTGCGCGTGTTTGCACGATTCTCAACTTAATTCTTCCTCTTATCCGGAATTTCGTCCGTTTCCCTCTGTTTGCTCTTCTCCTTTCGGAGTGTTTGGAATTGTTCACGTCGTCGTGTCCTCTTCTCCCCAGTCCATTTTGAATAGTAGAAGTTCCTTTACGTTCCTTCACAGTCACTATTGCCTTTGCCGCACGTGCTTTAACTTCTCTAGACGTCATTATTTTAACTCGAGGACTCTCTATTAAATTTAATTTAAAGTGAAACAACAGAGTAAACAGGATATATTACGTACCGAGACGAGAAAATTACAATTTAATTCAGCCCAGGAAAACCAACAAATACGTCATTTAGCACGTTTACAATTTTCTGTTAAAATCCTAACGAAATCCCATTACTCAAAGGTTTGAGAACCTACTTCATTAAGTCTCGATATACTAGATCTTTGATGTTTTTACGAAAAAACTTGTTACGCCTGTGTACAACAGCGGTATAAAGTTTTCATTGTAACAGTTTTCAAGTGAAAAAATAGCAAAGGAAAAAATCAGCCCCGTTAAGGAACATGACATATGGGGTTGCATATTTCACCCTTAATGCTTCCAACGATTCAGAGCAATTAGATTATATAGAAAAAAATACATATTGTCAAATTTTGAATAGACCCTTCTGATACGTATTCAAATAATATTTAAATGCCACCACCTTCATAAAATAAAACAAACCCTGACTATTATACCATGTTATTCTTTACTCGCGGATCTTCTACATTCATAAATATTGCCACATTTATCAAATCAACCAAGCCATGGCTCTTCTAGATAAAGAAATATTTCAACATTTTAAAAATCAAACAAGTCATGGTCCTTCTAGATTCTGAAATATTGCCACGTTATTAAAATAAAACAAACCATGGCTCTTCTAGATTCAAAAATATTGCAATTTTTAAAAATCAAACAAGCCACGGCTCTTCTAGATTCAGAAATATTGCCACGTTATTAAAATCAAACAAACCATGGCTCTTCTAGATTCAAAAATATTGCAAATTTTAAAAATCAAACAAGCCACGGCTCTTCTAGATTCATAAATAATGCAAATTTTAATAATCAAACAAGCCACGGCTCTTCTAGATTCAGAAATATTGCCACGTTATTAAAATCAAACAAGCCATGGTTCTTCTAGATTCAGAATTATCGCAACATTTTAAAAATCAAACAAGTCATGGTTCTTCTAGATTCAGAAATATTGCAACGTTTATAAAATCAAACAAGCAATGGTTCTTCTAGATTCAGAAATATTGCCACGTTTATAAAATGAAACAAGCCATGGCTCTTCTAGATTCCGAAATATTGCCACGTTTATAAAATCAAACAAGCCATTGTTCTTCCAGATTTCGACATATTGCCACGTTATTAAAATCAAACAAGCCATGGCTCTTCTAGATTCATTAATATTGCCACGTTTATAAAATCAAAAAATTCATGGTTCTTCTAGATTCAGAAATATTGCCACGTTTATAAAATTAAACAAGCCATGGTTCTTATAGATTCAGAAATATTGCCACATTTATTAAATCAAAAACCAATGGCTCTTCGAGATTGAGAAATATTGTCTACTTTGTTAAATGAAATAAGCCAGGGCTATTCTGCCTTCATGCCACACTATGATTTGTTTTATAAAGGTAAAAATATTTGTGAATATAGATCATCTACGTCATGAAGAAACAAGAAAAAAGTGGCGTGGCTTGTTTGATTTTATAATGTTGACAATATTTCTTGGTACGGAATAGCTATGTAATATTTATTAACATTTAATTTCCTACCTCCTGTAGTGTAGGGGTCAGAGGCACTGCATAGTATCACAGAGGTCCCGGGTTCGAATCCCAGAAAGGACGTGGATGTTTCTGTTCGTGAGAGAAACTCTCCGTAAAATGATTCCACCGACTAGAAAAAAATTATATTCCGTACAGAGTCACTAATAACCAGAGTTGTTGATGCGACTGTAAATAAATCAAAAGAAAACTTTTAAATGAAAAAATAATACGTTGATTGAAAATAATGAATAGGAAAGATTCAGACAAAAAAGAAAGATAATATAAATACCACACAACGTTTCTGTGATCCTTGTCCGTTTCCTTAGGTGCAAATAAAAGTATAGAGCGACACACCTGCACTCGTCAGTTGACAACACTCAAATGCAATAAAAACTCAACGACAATGGGAGTGCCGAAGGGTTAGCGTAACAGTAAGGGAGGAACGACAATCGGAAAACAGACGGTTCAGCGTAATAATAAGGGATCATAGCAATTAGTAACTTCCGTGGTATCTTTTTGTACATTAATATGTGATGTTTCATTTAATGTGAAGCATCTCTGAAATGAGTCTCGAATTTGTACCTGTGTCTAATATATTAGCATTTTGCCAATGTATGTTTAGAAATGATGATATGTTTGGATACTACAGATTGTTTATCAAAGGGAAGTTTGATATTAGACATACGTTCCTTGATACGGGTATTAATGGAACGTTTTGTTTGCTCTATATAGAGCAAGAGATTTTATAAACAACACGTTTGCTGTGTCAAGGGGGTCCTTGTGCTTTTTAATCAAGTAGGAAAGAATATAAGTGGATCTGTAAATGATTGATATTTGATATTCTTTCAATATTTGGATGAATTTATGATGTAGACATTTGTAGTAAGGGAAAACGACGAGAAAAAATTGTCTTGAGGAGTTTGGTGTAGTAGGATATAGGATTTTGTTCAATCTTCTGTGTGTTTACTCAAATTGAAAGGGTACTCATTGGAGATTAAAATGTTCCGGACAATATTTAAGTTGTGTTGATGGAACGTGGAGTTATAAAGTATTATACCTCTGTCTACAAGATTGTATACCTTAGCCCTCTTTTGGTTTGGAGGATGATGAGGAAGATAATTGAAAACACGTCCAGTGTTTGTAGGTTTTCTGAGCCAACTGCTGAGAATGGAATTATTGTGGATGGATACAGTGACATCAAGGAAATTAAGATAACTGTTACATTCAAGTTCATGGGTCAATTTTAAGTTGGGATGATATTTATTGAAAGTATTAACTATAAGGTTTAATTGAGATGTATTAATTTGTACAGACCTCAATTATATATATATATATATATATATATATATATATATATATATTTTATACTATCCTCGTTTTGTCTGAATTGGCCATCTACCCTATTCATTAAAAAACTTTTAATTTCATTAATATATTTATTTGTAGGTGCTACTCAGACATTTGTACAGTTGTGTAGATACGTTGCATTTGTTTAAATGCAATAAAATGTGCTATTGTTACATAATTATACAATGTTTGATAAATTGAAATTTAATAACATATTCTTTATGTAATATGACAACTTTATTTTAAAATAAACAGAAAATTAAAGTCTGTTGAAAATTGAAATATAATTTTTATATGACTGTAATTTTAGATTTGTGTTCTTTAATCCTCCTAATATTTTACATGATTTTTGTTTGACCTAAACCTGTGAACAAAAAGTAAGGCAAATTTATTTATAAAATATAAATTTTTTATTTATACTTCCAAATCAATTGCATCCTCTTCAAATTAATCCCCGTCCGATAAAACGCACTTATTTGAACGCTATTTCCAGTCCTCGAAACAGTCGGAATAGTCTTTTTCTGGTATAGCCTTCAAGACATTCTTCGATTCGGTGTTTATTTCCTCAATCGTGTCAAAATGGCGTCCCCGCATTGGCCTTTTGAGTTTGCTGAACAGCCAGAAGTCGCACGGAGCCAAATCAGGCGAATACGGTGGTTGCGGAACGATATGAGTCAAATTTGCGGCAAAAAAGTCGCGAAGAACCAATGCAGTATGACATGGTGCATTATCGTGATGAAGGAACCAAGAGATGTTCGCCCATAATTCCGGCCGTTTCAGACGAATAGCTTCACGCAAACCACGCATAACGCTCAAATAATATTCTTTGTTGACAGTTTGCCCCGGCGGAAGGAATTCATAGTGCACCACACCACGAAAATCAAAGAAAACTGTCAACATGACCTTGATTTTCGATCGACTTTGCCGTGGTCTTTTCGGTCTTCCTTCACCTTTTGCACGACTGGATTGGTCGGTTGTTTCACGGTCGTATGCGTAAATCCATGTGTCGTCCAGTAATGATGCATTTCAAGTGGTCCTGATAGTCAGACAGCAAAGTTTCACACACATCAACGCGACGCTTTTTTTCCAAAAAATTGAGCGATTTTGGCACCAATCGAGACTTGACGCGTTTGAGACACAAAACATTCTTCAAAATGGTTTGGGCTGAGACAAATGATATTCCAACACTATCAGCGAAATCTCTAATTGTCCATCAACGATTTTCAAGCACCAAATCTTCGATTCTTTGGACGTGGCCCTCGTCGGTAGACGTTGATGAACGTCCAGAGCGCGGTTCGTCTTCAACGCGTTCTCGGTCCTCTTTGAACTCGTTGTACCACTTAAAAATTTTTTTTTGTGCCATAGTTTGATCACCAAAGGTCTGCCGCAACATTTCCAACGTGTCCGCACAAGAATATTCGTTCCGCAAACAAAATTTGATGCAAGTTCTTTGTTCAACATAATCACCTATTGCAAAAATCGAAAAATTCACTTTTGGTTGTTTACAAAAACACGTGTAACTCGGAGATAATTAAACCTTTTAACAAACAGACGCTTGGAAAATATTATAGACAGTCCTACCAACCTAGGAAAAAATTTTATCTGCCTTCCTAATACCCGGGAGTTTTAAATGACAATTTCACCTTACTTTTTGATCACAGTGGTATATAACAAATTTTACAATTTGAACACTTAATTTTATAGACAACATTTGTGGTGGAAAATTTATTATGCTGATTTCATCAAGGGACACAAATATCCTATTAATAAGTTTCCCTCCACAAATGTTGTCTATAAAATTTAATGTTCAAATTGTGACGTTTGTTATATAGGACAAACGAAAAGAACGTTAAATATTAGGATTAAAGAACATAAATCTAATTTCAAACAGTCATTGTGTTAACATGGTCCAATGGTAAAAAAAATTTACTCACAATTTCCATTCTAACCTTTTAGACAGAGTACCACAGAAAAAAAATTTTCTGAAATGCTGTAAATTAAAAATCATACAAATATTTTTAATATTAAACATGACACAGAAATTCTCAACAAGTTATATGAGGTTTTGTTACATGTTCTTTGATTTTATCTGTGATTTTAGTTAAACGTTTAACTAGTCTTAAATTTCTCGCTGTTAGAAAAAGACGTCGAAACGTCCGTCAGCTTTAAATTTAAATTTTACTTATTTTAAGTGTTTCTTTTTTTAAAATTTTTGTATGTTATAGAGGGTTTTTCAATATTATAATTTTATTTTATAAATGAAGATACCAGGCTTGTTTCATTTTAAATAGGTGAAACGATTTACTAATTGAAATAAAGTTATTTCATGTAATAAGGTGTTTTTAAATTTGAACCTTAAACTTTTACCTGTATCGATAATTTTAATTGAAGTATATTATTGAAACACAGATTACGTAAAGGTTCTGTGTCACTTTTACCAAATCTACATACTATAAACGGAGCTAAATTATAATTTCTTTCTAAAATAAATATATGTGTATGCTGGGATAGCACACGTAAATAAAACACATTTAAGAAAATGAAATAAACGTTAGAAATTTGTCCACAGTTTCTACAATTCACTCCACTAAAGGAAAATACTTCGTTAAGTACAGAAATTTAACTTTGATAGCCCAATCGTTTCGTGATGTCAAATTTTGTCAAAAATCAAGATGGCGGCTGAGGAAAATGAATATACATACATGTTCTTTCATAAATTTACCTAGATTAGAGGCTACAATTATTACTAATAATTTTTTTAAACTGTAACACAAAATTTTACCAGTAACCGAGCTCAATTTGTTTCAAAAATTAACATCTGGACTTTCTTTGCAAGTCCGAGGGAGGCCTCAAATGTTAACAGTATCTACACAGGAAAGACAGAGAAACATATACGTCATCTAAAGAGGAAATAAGTCTTACTGGTATTTTTTTTTAAAAAAAATCTGGAAGATAGCCACTGTCAGTGTCACGTGACGTCACAGAAACAGGATCCATATCCTACCCACACACACGTCACCGTGTCCCCCGGCCATACTGAACAGTGTAGTTCAGCGACTCACTAATTCAATTAAAATTCAGTTCAATTTTAACAGTTAAAAATGTAATTTGTGTTCTCCCAGACAGAGGTTAAGTCCCTACCCTTATAAATTCTGGTATTAAGTCCTGACCTTTTCCAAGTCGCAGTGTTTATTAGTGATGGAGTTTGCGCCGGACGGGATGAAATGTAGTCCTTCTTCTCTCACTCCCACACACCCCGTCCAACTCGCTCTTTCCCCGGAGTTGAAATGGTGATATCCACCCCTCTATGGTTCTTACCGCTGCGAAACAATTACAGAGGAAACTGGTTGAGGGGCGGAGGTGGTTTTCTTGCGTCTGGGTTTGTCTCCTTCCACTCCCCTTTACACGTGAATAATCTGCAATAACTGGCGACAGGACATGGACGAAGACCAACACGCTTCTTGTGGCTGGCGCTGGTCGCCCTCGTGTCCCCCACAAAAACCACCACCCCTTAGACAACACTGGCTGGGAAACTGGGACACCAGACGACAGTCGAGGGGGGGGATAACTAATTCAAGTGGGACTGCGAGGCTAATTAGAAACCTAAAAGCATTAATTGGATCCGAACAAACGAAGAAAAACGTCTCCTAATTAAGATAACCAATGTCTCCAATTAGAAAAAAATCATTTGTTTGTTTTTCATATACACAAACAACGATATTAATGTCAAAAACTGTAGTGATTGTCACCATTTTGCTTAATTTAGAGAGGCTACATTTTTCGTGACTGTAATTCAGTTGTTATATTTATGTATAAGGTGATAAAATACAACAGTATATATCTGACACTCCCAAGATCTCAGGGTGTTGTTCGAAGTCTCGTCACTCCCCCTATTTCACCCCTCATTTTTTTCTTATTCTAATTCTTCCATACATTCGAATTATCCCTTGCATTCATAAATTTATATTGTACTGCCAATTAAATAGGCCATTAATTGTTTTAATATAATTAAATTATTACCGGTACGAATGTGTAAAGGCGACAATGAAGGCGGGTTTTTCCTTTGTTCGAAAATGGAGACCGCGCGCGCTTAAACTCAGTATGCACTGGGAGAGCGAGTTGGCTGCGAGAAACGGAACAGTTCAGTTCACGTGGGGAACTGAAAACCTAAAAGTCTAGAATCGGCAAAGATATGAGAAGGAGGCTAAAATCTGAGTACGAGATAATACAGTTCAGTTCTCTTACAGCATCAAACAGTAACGTCTGCAAATATAAATTGCAAATCGCGAGTTCCTGTATGGAAGCAAGAAAATAGTCGTACGGAGAGATTTTCATAACAATTTGCAAACGGGGAAGCAAAAGGTTGCTTCACGCTGATGGAACAATTTTCGTATCCTGCATCAGCTAGCTGACCAGAAAGGGGAGGCTCATCCAAGGTTCCAGATAGCTGAGGAGGAGGAATTCAAGCGTGTGTATTAAAATTGCAATGAAGTAGAGTGAGTGTAAAAAAATGGCTTTTTAGTGTAGTAGTGCTCAAGATACAAGAGAGAGATCTGGTACCAGACAGACGGTCCGTGAGTAACCAAAACTTTGATATAAATTTGTAAACGATAATTAAAAGGGTAGACTCAGATTTCGTTCAGTTTTCTTTCCACTTATTTTCATATTGTTTTAGGTTAATTTTTATATTTTGAATTGTTAATTGTCAGTTTATACATAGATTTTGTTCTAATTATCAAACCCAGTTATGGCCCTGATATAAGAGATTCGACGAATCAATAAATAAAAATTAAAGTATTTGTTTTAAATGGATGAAATTCGGCATAAAAAAATAGTTTTTGTACATTGTAAAATTTATCATAGATTATAAATTCCTTTTAAGCTCACTCACTGTTGTTAATTGTTCCAATAATTTTATTAAATCTTTTTGATCATTACAATATATTTTTTAATTGCCCACGCTTTCTTTTCATTTTTCCTCGCAAACTGTTAAATTTCTTTCACAATTTTATTCCTCCACAAAATAAAATTTCTCGTGTATACATTTTATTTATTTTAAATTTCACTTAAATTTTATTTTTATTTAGATCCTAGTTTTTATATCTATTTCCATTTACCTCAATTTTTTCTTATTACCATTTCTTTTTCACTTCAGAATACACAAAACAAAATTTATTTAATTTAAACAGCTTCTAAATTGTTATTTTTTTAAAAAAATAATCATAATATATATATATATATATATATATTTATTCATTTATTTAGATCCTAGTTTTTATATCTATTTCCATTTACCTCAATTTTTTCTTATAACCATTTCTTTTTCACTTCAGAATAAACAAAACAAAATTTAATTAATTTAAACAGCTTCTAAATTGTTACTTTTTTTAAAAAAAATAATCATAATATATATATATATATTGTAGTATTCCACATTTTAAAACATCGGCGTCCAATAAAATTACTACCAAAACAATTAAATTTTCATATATATATATATAGTATGATTCTTTTTTTAAAAAAATAATGATTTCAAACGTTAATAAAAGTTTTATTTACAAACACAAAAAACACCCCAGAATCTGTTGAATGTAATTTAATTTTTTAAAAGCAAAACTCCATTAATTACGAAGCTGTTTAATTAAATTCAATTTTGTTTTCTTTATTCTGAAATAATGTGATTCTGAATGCAGTCTAAAAACTTTTCTGTGATTCCAGACTGTCGTGTATGAACTATGGATGACTGTGGTGCCAACTTCATCTCCAAATGCCACTATGTAAATATTTATTATCTATTATCACCTTCCTTTACTTTTTTGTACCTTACATTGGGATTGTAAGGGATATTTTTCTGGTTCTAATGTTTTATTATTTACCTCCTGTGTCGCGGTTCCTAAATCAAGGTTTATCGCCCCCCACACATACTCCCGTGCCCTCTGGAGATTTTTGTGGCTCACAGTTGGCAAGGCAAAAATTCCGTGAGAACAGTGACGTGCGAAATCGCCAACTTCGGATCTATCTAACGGCTCGGAAAAAGAAGAGGGTGTGTGGTGTTGGTAAAGAAGATTCCGGCGACCGGAGCTGGAAAATGTAATATGTCGTCGTCAGTTCCCACACCCCCACAACTCTCCCCCCCCCCCTTTGAAGCAGCAGCGGCGCCTTAAAACATAAAAGGACGAATCACGATGCGTCTCTTACGGGCTGCAAAGTGGAACACATTCTCCGGGGATACCAACCAACCAACCTGTCTGTCATGCAGAAGAAGGGAATATCAAGTTAAAGGCTGAGTGAGATCGAATTATTATTACGGGGGAACGATCACCGGAAAAGTGGGTTTGACGGAACAAGAAATCTCCTCCCGTCCCGCAAGGGGTGGAAATATTCCCAAAGTTGAGTTAAAACTCAACTTCGACTATAAAAACTCGCCTTTATTACTAATTTAAACAGTCATGGAGTAATAAATTATTTGGAGAAAACCTGGCGATAACTCCGGAAAGTCTCTCGAAGATAAGAGACGGTAATTAAGTGGTACAAATATAACTCAAAATAAAAAAAAAGATTAAAATTAAAAGTCTAAAAACGAAAGAGATACATTTTAATAGAGTTAAATCGCAAGTTAAAAGAAGAAATAGTTAAACAAGGGATAATAGAAAAATGGATCGAAAACGTGAGAATAATCGAAAATTTATAGAGCATATTCACAAAACCAAATGTAAGCTGAAAGTGAAAAGGGATGAAATAAATAAATTTGTATGTAGTTCAGCAGAGAAATTTATATAAAGAAATGTATTTAATGATTTCAAAGGAATATATAAAGTAGACCCAAAATAAGAGAGATTGACAAAAATAAATACAAAGATTAGTCTAGGTATTTTTTAAGTTTTAAGTTAAAAAAAACATATATATATATAACGAAAAACTGAGCTTTCTGAAGTGGCGTAGATGAATTTAGGGGTCCCTAGACAGAATCTATAGAATAAAAAGGGATGTATATTTGTATGTATGTATTTACGTTAAACTGTATACAGATTTAAACGCGTTGACAGATTGCAGAAAATAAATTGTTACACATATTCTTCAAACGACGAGAAACGATACTGTGGAGGTGAGAAACCCTCAGCATAAAGGTGAAAAGAATTATAATTTAAAAAATGTGAAAATTGTGTGAAATTACTGCGCGCCAAGATACCATGACGTCACGCGATAGAGACGTTACTACGCGATGAACAAAGGAAATAGTTCCTTTTTCCGGTAATGAAATAAAGCAGAAATATTTTCATTGAATAAAAAGTATAATTTTATCCCGTATTACTCCATCGAATGATGAGAAAAAAAATACGAATTCATTACGATCCTTGCGGAAAATGTAATTTAATTTTCGTGCCATATTAGTGACTCCAATATGGCGACCATTTGTTCTAGCTAACAATTTCATCTTTCGTAATGTCTGAAGACTGAGGGACAATTATATTCTGCAATATTCAAGGAGTATATTTAAGAAGAAATTTGAAGTTATGTTTGTCGGTATCGATGCAATAAAATTCAATGTATTTCATAGCAATTAATGCGCTATCGGTCGAAAGTATGTACGATTTATTTTATTTTATTTTTATTTTTTTAGGGCAACAGGCTACATGAGGGTGATCCACATTGGGCAACTCCCCTTTAATAGCATAGGAAGGGATTAGAAAGGGGGGATGCGGAAGGAACTAGGAACATTTATATTTAGGTTAAATCACATCTTGACTGAAGATTAATATAGAATTAAATACTTTTCGGTTTATATAAATAAGTACACGCGCAACGCCGCGATCCCAGGTAGAATGCAATAATTATAGAATCATACTAGAGTCTTTTAAAGTTTTGAATTATCTATTAGCTTAATTAAGTTTCTTTGGAATGAATAATAAATCTATTACTGCTTCAGGTGTCAACATAAATTTTTCATGGGAATTTATATTAGTAATTGAGTTTTTTATGCAAACAAGAGAGCCAAAGTGTTTCTCCCCTTCTTTCGAGAGAGTTGAAGAGGAACTTCACAGCGATGGTGGCCCGATGATAGCGAACGGTGTCAATACTCAAAAGACTAATGGAAAATAAAGCGAAAATCCATAGCAGAGCCGCCGTGCTTGTTCCGTAGTGTGGAGCAGGAATGATTATTACAGTCAATCTCTCTCACTCGCTGTAGATAGTCAGGGGTCGATAGTGACGTCTCTAATTGCACGAACAGATGTCGACAACGCGCCACCCCATGTTGTTGTTGTTTGAAGCTGTGTTGTCATCGTCAATCACTCTATAAATGGTACAACTCACTCGCGTGTCCGGTAATTACGTTTCAAAAATGCGGGATTATGGACGTGGAATCTTTGGAGTGGAGCGTGGTCACTTTGTTGTGAAATCCGCGGTCTCAATCTCCTCCCGACACGGAAGATTAGCTCCAACACGAAACGTGCGACATAAAACTAATATATTAGTGCTGATAAAAAGAGATAAACGCGAAGTAACACTCCTCTCACCTATTTGTAGCGTCGAATGTGACAGATCCTTCAGTCAATTTCATCCAGCCAGCTCCAGCTTCGGCTTGATGAACCAATTGCCACCAATGAGATCATCTTGTGGTGCCGCGACCTAGACAATCATAATTCAAGAGTCTGCAAATACATTCAGTACCTTAGCAACAATGCGATCATGCTGCTGGAAATGTTTCTAGAGTTTCCAACTGGATGTCGTTAATTGAACACGAAGTTTCTTCGAAGATCACCGTCGACACGTGCTTCACCAAAAAGAAGATGCAAGTGTTTAATCAACAACACCGAATTTGAAACCGTAGAACCATTCACATGGAAAGCCTACGGAAATTAAGAAGAATCTCGTTAACAATTGTCATCTTCAAACGACGCCAAACAATACTTAATTTTTCACTGTTACCACTTCGAACTATTCTACAATTATAAGACAAGGCCCTTATCATTTAAAAATTCGTTCTTTAAGGTAGCGGGTGTTTCAAAAAAATGCAGTAACCGATCTGATGTGTATGCATTCCATATTAATGTTAATTTTGTAATAATAAGACGCTCAATATGGCCCTTCATTAAGACGCACGGCAAATATCAGTGAGGTGTTCACACTAGCCAGCATGTACCGAGTTACAGCATCCAAGGAGGGGCGTGTTGTTATGTTGTTCCGCGGTTCGACCATTGCTGCTTGAAGAAAAAGAACAAATTAACGTGGAGTGACGTCCAGTGACCTTGGGTAGGCCACTGATGTAAGACTGAATCAGTGTCCAGCACGGCCGATCCATCGTCGAGGAAGCTCTTCCGTTCTCATGTGAAATTCACCAGGTTTAACTATTCATTGATTCAATCATGTCGGTCTTAAAGGCCATGTTACGAATTCTTGGAATGTGATCATACATTTCGGAAAAACCTTGTGTATTTGAAGACCGTGACGCAAGTAATATTACGATTTCAGTTTCGACAAAGTAAAAAAAGACCAAAAAGTCAATTCATTCCCCTTCTTCTTGTATTCATGGTATTACGACGTGGAGAAACCAAACATAACACACGTTTAAGTGCTTTAATTCATAATTCCCTCTGGTGAAACGTTTAAATATACAAAGTTTCTATCTTAAAGTATTTTTTTTTTACCAACACGCTCCTCGCGTAGGGGTTCATCAGAATTAAAACGGGAAAAGAGAAATTAAATTCCAAAAAGTAAAAAAAGCAAAGCATCACCTGAAAAAGCACACGAACGATTCAATTCCCTGGAAAAATGTACAGAGTCATGCATATAAATATATACGTATGTATCTATTACGAGTTCTCTCTGAGTGCATTTCACTTTTTTAACCTTCCAGAGGGATTTTAATTCATTTAAAAAAACAGTTTTGTTATTCCGATTCATTTTTTTAAAATAAAAACAGGATTAAAAAACTATACGTTGAAAATTTGATAACCTGACGGGAAAAAATATATATATCTACTGCCACACACGTCTGCAGACTTTTTAGTTTCGGAATCGGAACACATGAAACGTGGCGTTGGGTGGTGGTTGCCCTTCTTTCGTTTCCCACACTCTCCCGTCATTAATTTATTTTTCTCAGAGACAAAACGACTGTAGCAGTGGACTGAACGGTCCTGTGCAATATTTGAAAAATTATTTTTCTATGTTTACTAGATTCTAGAGTCGTATCGAGTGACACCGTGCAGTAATTCAGGGTAAAGTTATTTGGAGTAACATGAGTAACTTGAACGATTTTTCCACGGTGAAATACTTAAAATTTCAGCATTCTCCAATTTATAATTCTAATTTTTTTGCGGGGGTGCCGTTGGTACCAAGAGCCAAGATGGAACAAAAAGTCACTAAATGAAAAAAAAATAACAATAAAACTGTAGGTTTGGGTTAATTCCTGACAAATTATAATTCTCTATTCTTTCTTCACCGTGGAACAAATCGTTGCCCCGTCCCCCAGAAAAGCGTAACTGTGGATTCAATCCCCCCTCCTCCGTGTCAAGGACTGGAAAGGAAATTAAGATTGCTAAGTCAACAAAATGACCGCAGAAGAGCAGAAAAGAAATTGACGGAGGTGATTTCTGCCCCCCCCCCCCATCACCAACCTCACCACCCTCCTTTTTCCTCCCCCGTCTCTAAACCGACAGCGACGAGAAGCAGCAGGATCTCCTCCGTCACGTTTCCAGGTTGTTTGCTCTGCGGGAAATTAAATTCGCCACCAGCTTCAAACGCCTCCAAACCTTTTCTCCTTTCCCTATTCTCGTCCTTACCCTCCCCACCGTTCCTTTACCACCCCTTCCTTTCCTTGTGTTTGTGTCTCTATACGAGGAAGGAAAGGATCTCGTCGACGCTGCCACCGGGGTGGTTTAATCCCCTTTTCTCCCCATCTTTCAAAAGATAGTTTCGGGCATTAAAGGCGAAAAAGGAGAAAACTACTTTCGTAGAATTTAATTTCTAACTGCAACATCTGCAGGGGAAAGTGCTTGGGGGATGAAAAAGTGGAAAGCGGCAAAGTGGTTCCCTTAAAAAAAAAGAATTAAATAGGAAACTGTAGTCAGACTGCGCCACCTTCGACCGTCTTGCAACTTTATTTTACACTAGCCAAAAAAGACGACTACAGCGTTTTGTGACTCTCACGGTAACAGAGTAAAACTCTACAAACAGAAAATAGACAATGTGAATAAATTACGCTACAAAGAAAAACTGAAAGTTAAAAAGAAATTTTGGATTACAGAAAACTGCCCCAGTGACTCTTCAAGATTAAGTCAGAACATAAGTGTGGGAGTATACAACAACCATTTCTCATCAACAGAGTCCGAAAATCACGAAGCCCAAGAAAATAATTTCGCTGGATTTGAAACATAAACTTGAAATAAAATAAATTAATTTATTAGGAAAAGAAACAAGCAACATTATCACAAGAAAATATTTTTTCTGGAAATGAGACAAATTTTCACAGATTTTACAAAAAATGAATTAAAGAGGGAGACAGCGGAAAAATAGACGCGTGGTCACGTAATTGATGACGAATGGAGAAAGGGAAGATATTACGAAATGTAAGCACTACGTGTACAGACAGAAAGAAAATGTAAACCCCGGAACGCTGTTAAGAGAAAGATAAACACACAGAAATAATACAAATATCAAGAAATATACAAATTAGACAATTTTTAAATAAGTTATAAATTGAAATAGATGAAACCTATAAATTAAAAAAGGGGTCAACCGTAAAGAATAAACATAATTGCACAAACGAGAAAAACTCTAAAGAAATATATTTTTTTGTTTCGAGAAAGAAAAATTGTAAAACATAAGAAATTATATTGAGTTTAATTAAACATATTATAATTATTAACGTATTATAAACAGAATAAAATCAAGGAGACGCGTAAAGAAAAGGAAATACACATATATATTAGAAACCGCAACGCAAAGACAACATTACAGAAGTACATACAGTTACAGAAATGACTGATAAGTAAACATACGTGAGAATTAAAGAGAAAACTCGAACTGAATAAGTAATAAGTGTGGCAACAAAGGAGGAAAGGCACACACACACATACACAGAGAAAAATATCTAGAAATACACAAAGCACCAATAAGACGATAAAAGAAAATTTGTCGGCTGAAAAATAAAATTTACTTCTGTGATTTTAACTGTTATAAAAAACTACAGCGCTCGAAGGATTATGAAATAATATAGGACAAAAAAGTCAACTAAAGAAATTTATAACGTCAAAATATTGGTTTAACGTATATGTGAGCAAATAAGATGGAAAGGGAGGACGAGCTGTGAAAAAAAAAACAGACTCACGAGCTTGTGATGTTCCTTCTCGTTTAAACAAGTGATTTTTATCCATTAATTACATTTATTTTGTAGTTGTCAGATCTCGAACTAACTTCTGATATTTATCCAATTAACGAACAAAATGTATATATATATAAAAGTGGAAAGTAACTTCTCGAAGAAGCAACAAATGGTGTTCACTAATTTCTTTATTTTTCTATCCTGGGAATGGGGGAGGGGAATCAACAAACTGCACTGTGAAGAACTTTTTAAAAGTATTGCCAATTAGAAAGGGTAAAACGGGGGATTGGGAGAAAGGCGGAGGTAAAAGAACAACTACGATTATGAGAGAAGTAGAAGAAAATCATTCCAGGAACTTTACGGGTTTAAATTCAGAAATCATCCAAAGTGTTGCACTATGTAGTTAAGAAGTTTCTATGTACTCAAAAGACAAATAAGGCGAGGAGAACAGAAATTCATAAATTATAAAACATGTTTCTAGAGGGGAAATAAAATAATCTAGTATATTTAAAAATAAAAAATTATGGATAAATTGAATAAAAGAGTAAACACAGAAATGGTAAAAACTACGACAAGCATCAGAAGACAACATCGGGGAAAATGTGTATAAAATTATGTGTTTAAAATTATAAAAAAGCACTACTAATTAAGGATGCCATTAATTGTTTAAATTATAATGAATTGTTTAGCGGCACCGATCTCAAAGAACAACAATGACGACAGGCTCTTTGTCGGCGAGCTTTGTTGTGAACTGCGCGCATTGTACGGAAGGTCAGTTGGTGGCTGTCTGGCGAATCTTGTGGTTGAGAGAGGGAGCGAAATTTAGAGTACGAACAGACGCGTCCAAACTTTGTAATTTCAACTGAGAGACTTATATGTTAATCATTACCTTTGTAAAAAAAGATCTGGACGGAGAGACAAGCTATACAAAAATCTGAAAATCTGAAACAAAAGGTTTAGCACCCCGTTCAGATACATACGCGCACTGAAATAACATTTTCCGCAAAAGGCATCGAAATTTAATACGTCCGACGGTTGGCCGGAGTTGCAGATAATCGAGTTCCTGGAGGAGTAATCCAAGAATACAACCGTGTGTTTGTTCAAGTGTAGAGTCTGTGATTAATGGCATTTTTTGTGAATTGGGTACCAAGCTTCGAACAGAAGGACAGTTGTCAGTACAAACCAAACTAATGAAATTTCTGTAAACGGTAATTAAGGGTATAGTCAGATTTCGTTTCTTTTCATTTCGTATACCGTTAGTTTCAATTTGTTTGAATTGTTAATTCTTTAATTTATAATCTTGATTGTTCTTATTTATCAAACCCAGTAAAGACCCTGAGAAGAAGAGTTATTAGATTTGATTGTTTATAAAACATAAAAGTATAGATTTTTCCTTGAATGCCACAAATTATATAAATAAAAAATAAAAGGTACCTTTAATGAATAAATTTGTTGATGAATAATAATTTTATTTAATTAAGCATCTTTTTTTTTTCTTGGGTAATAGGCTACATGAGGGTAATCCACGTTCTGGCAACTCCCCTTTAATAGCATAGGAAGGGACTTGAAAGGGGGGATGCGGTAAGGTAGAATAAGGCAGCCAAGGGTTAACTAGGGCCCCCGGGCTATGGTTTAAGGATCCTACCCGGCAATTGGCCTAAAAGTGATGCAGGTAAAAACCCTAGAAAACCTGCATCAGGTAGGTCGGGCATTTGGTACTTGTCCCACGCCCTTCCGGTAGCGGGAGAGGAGTTTGCTGTGGGGTCGCAGCATTCCCTTCTCCGTGTCTCGACCAGTTTAGGAGGCAGCTGGCCGACTACTCCAATAGG